>VUQR01023908.1:7596-25549 GCA_015108515.1 Hemichromis elongatus | reverse complement strand
CGTGTGTGTCCAACCTGATTTGCATTTGTGGGTGCTCGGCCATGTGCATATGTATGTGTGGCACAGTGGACCAGAACAGAGCTCTGACAGTAGCAGGACTGCTGCTCGCTGATGCTTGCCTGGAGGAGCTGACAGCAGCTTGGCCTGTCAATCACCGAGCATGCCCAGTAGCCCCCTATTCACATCATCCTCTCTTGTTAACTCTAAATCTGGCTGGGTACTCTTTATATGCGCGTGTGTGTTTGTGTGTGTGTGTACGGTGGGGGTTTGCATCCGTGTCTCTGATGTGCTTCTGTGTTACAGTCTTCTTTCGCACAGAGATCAATCAAGACAAAGGGATGAAAAACCAGTACAGGATTTGCTAAGAAACATATCACGCTGTGAAAGTTAGTCTGATCTTGTAGTAACATGTCCAAGCCTCAGCAGATATAATGCAGAGATGTCAAAGTAAAACTGTTCATCACGGTCAAGAACTATTAGTATCATAATCAAAGGACCTTTCTTGCAAGCCATAGACAAATCTCCTTTTTTTTTCTTTTTTTTCTTCTTTTTTTTACAAAAAAAGTGACAGATTTAGCAGGATGGGGTATATTTTTATCTGTAAAGTCTCAATGACACTCTATAACGCAGTTTCTATGACAGAAGAAGAGAGCAAGAGCGCTCTTGTGGTCAAAGGTAATTATCTCCTCTTGTCACCCACAATGGATGCCTGCTAATGAGAGCTGGACTCGTGATTGGTCGCCTGTGGGTCTGTCGAGGCACTCTGGTGTTTTGGTTTTGACAATAGAGCCTCAGTGTGCTACAGAGACTGAGCGACTGGACAAGTCGTTCAATGATGCGAAATGCCAGCCAAAGTGTGACCACCATGATGTGACCACCAACTGAGAGGTAGCCAAATGAAGAGCAAAGAGATGATCCCACTACAGACATAGAGACACAAGTGGACTATGTACACACAGGATAGAATGTAGAGGCGGGTGGATCGATCCAAATACTGATAATATTGATACCAAAACTGGTACTGGTACTGGATCAATACTCGCATGATAGGATCAATACTTTGTGTTTATCCCCTAAGCTCAGTTTGTAACCGACTGAATTGTGTGGTGTTTTTTTTAGTATAGTAAACCTGCACTATGATAAACAACTATACTTTGTGTGACTTTCATGGTTTTTTTTATTTATAGCCTGTAGCACATTTAAACAACAGAGGCTGACCCGAAGTGCTTTAAAGACGGGCACATTTACATTCCAGCTCTCCAAAGACCCAGTTTCAAAATACATGAAAAGCTGAAAGATGTGTTTTGTTTTATCAACGAATTATTGTGAAAAGTACAAATCGGAGTGATTTAGTGGTCATTAAAATGTGTTCAGAATTTGCAAATTGATGTTCACTCAGCTCATAAATCATGACACACTGCTCTCCGTATAAACTGCCTCTACTATAGGATAAGTATTGGTAGCAGAATCTGCAATACTGACCCTTATTTAGTATTTAGTATTGAACACTTGCAGAAAGACTACAGGTGAAACCAATGAGGGCGGAGCACAAAAATCACTGAGGAGGGAAAACAAAGGAAGTAAGATTTTACAGGTAACTCCAAGTAACTCCTCAAAACATGCATAGGTTAACATAGGAAGTAGGAAAGGAAAGAACATCAGAAGCAACTAGTTTTAAGATATAAAATTAAATTTGAGTCTTCTTTCCAGTTTTGTGACTTGTGCCTGTAGCCTTTGATTCTTGTTGAAGTTACATGATTTTTAGTTACAGGTCTTTTACTTAAAGTGTCTGTCCATTTACATAATCCAAACATAAAATGCTGCATCTACATTTATTTTAGGTTTTATGTAATGTATTTCCCAATAATCAATATTAATCCAGTAATGAATGTAATAATTGCAACTATGTCTATTACAGATTTCCGCAAAGAGCCTTCAAACTGCAAATATTTATTATTTTTTCCCTCAACATCACTGTTTGTCTGGTTACTCCGCTGGTTTTAAAACCAGCAAACAATCTATAGCAGCAGGGCTTCACGAGCTGAAAAAGATGGCTGAGTTTTAGATTTATGAAACGCGTGATCTGTGTGCTTTTGTGCCCAGCAAAAATAAAACACTTCTTAAACCACCAATAGCTCAGCACAAATTGCTTTAACCTTTGTAGAGCACGACTGTGACTTCACTCTTCTTTGTATTTATAGCCTTTGGAGTGTTTGCCAAGCAATGCGAAAACATTTTCATCTTTTTCTCAGAGATGATGCTCTCATCCTCTCGTGCACCATCTTTTGGGGGTTTTTTTTAAACTGACTCATCCTTTCTGGACACTTCACTTTCCATTCCAAAAACTTACTGCAAACAGCAAACACTGAGTATATTTTGTGTGATCACTGGATAGATTTTTGCTGTATAACAAACTGTGCAGCTAAAGTTTGCTGTCAATTATGGTTGAAGAGTTTAGGTGGTGAGGAGATGTTGGAGACTTCTTTTTTGTAGACAAAAGGCTTTTAGCACCTGAAACACATTTAGTTTGATTGCCAGCCCCAAAATCTAATATTCAGTATTTTTGCAAATTGTAGCTTTACATTCGTTAAAGTTACGACACTTGAAAATGCAGTGGGCACACTAACTTTTTGTTTTTTGTTTCCTTTTGACTACACTATGCCTACATTATCAGCTACTTGTCAAAAAATAAAGTGGCATTACAAAAGCAAGAGAAGATGTGAGATAATTGGTAAAATTTTTAAAGGGTTATTTGGTGTATAAAAATGTTTTACAGTACCTTTTTATTTATTCATTTTTGAAATTTTCACGGGTGCTTTCAGTGCTTTTAAATTACTAGACCACCTGGCAGGATCAAGGGTGCTCCAGGAGACTGAGATCGCACCAGGTTTTTGGTGGTGATGATGATGATGATGATGATGATGATGATGCAGGTTCCTGGTTGACACCTTTAAGCATTTCTTTCACCATGAGCCCCACACAGTTCAGTCAAATGGCTTTCTAAGTAGTCCTAGTTAAAGCAGACCAGCTCTCCACTGCTATGTTCACATGCTCCATCAGAGCAGAAATGACAAAGCTCATTTCTGATTTAATGGAGCAAATCAGAAATCAATCTGCTCCATTACTCTCTAAGCACTAATACTGCCAGGAGTAATGAACCTCTTGGAAACATCACTGCCTAAAGAGGCTTGAATCGCATCCTGATGGGACGAGGAGAAGAGTCAGCAGGCAGAGACACTGCAGTCTTTGCTGTGGTGTCATCTCCATCACTAGTACAGGGTGACCTCATCCCCAGTACTCAACTCCTGGCCACTACCACGCGCCAATGTAGGAACAATATTCTGGATGCAGCAGAGCAACAACCAGTGTTTTTGAAAACCAGATTCTTCGCTAAACTCCTCTGACCCTCTTTGCTCAAACACTTGCCAATAAATGGGTCTTTCAATGGGAAGGAGTTATTATTTACGTTTGCTTGTGTCTGAGCCATCGAGTCCAATCACACTGTGTGTAACTGGTGCTTCTGCTGAAGTAGTTCTGCACTGACTCTATTTGCTTTTTCAAAGTTTGTAAAAACGCTCAGATGTTGCTGCCTACATAGTTGGTACCTGAAAAAATACCAAGACAAATTATTCTAAAAGGTCAGCCAACTCGACACCTAGCTTTAATGTAATTCAGGGGCTAAAATTCTCATTTGTTCTTATTCTACTATTTTAAGATGCTGAAATATGTTTTAAAAAAACTGCACACATCTTTATCTTGGTCTTTGTTTTTTGATTAGCTGGTACCTACCTTTGTTTTTTAATTAACTCTACCTTTTTTTTTGGCGGCGGCGGCGGGGGTCTATGTTGTTTGTAAACAAGTACTTGAAAACGGCCTTGAAAGAGAATGAAAATCAATCCCCTGCATTGTTTTAATTGTCTTCTTTCTTTCTTTTTTTTTACTTCTTATTAAGATGGATCATCTATAAATTTATTAAAAACCACAAAACTGGCGTGAATGTTTTGAGCGTCTGTTTTAAAACCAAAGAACTACATTTCCCATAATCCTTTGTCTTAAAAGAACCCGACCGGATGTTGATAATTTGGTGTACGGCAATGGTGTGACATTTAAAGTGCATACGTAACTTCTAGTTTTCAAGATTTGCGTCCTGTCTAATCACACGTTTTGACAAAAACCGCCAAAATTGGCCATGTTTTTGGTACGATATTTGAACACAGTCAGTTATTTAGTGCCGGACTGTTGCAATGATAGGGAGAAAAAAGCAGCGGTCTTCCAGAATGAATTACTTTTACCCTAGGGCTTTGCCCCAGTGCATCATGTTTTGTAGAAATAACTAGTGTAGTGGTACTAATAATACGAATACCTCTCTAATACTTAAAAGACACAAAGATGAAGGGTTACCCAGATTATGTGGTTGACTTTGTTGTGCGCTTCCTGAGTCAATGTTACTTGATTGTTACCGATTGTTACTTGAAGGCAACACAAGGTGAACGTCAAGAATGTTTGATTGTTGAAATCTTTGTGAACGGCTATGGAAGGAAGAGAGTTTCTCCTCGTCAGTGGATTTATCGAGCTACGTTCACTGTAAATTTTGTCCTCTTTGATCGCTCGGTTTTGCACAGCAACCCTGACGGAAGCTAACAGTTCATGTTTTGACAGCTCAGCCTGTGTCTGCTAGCTAGCTGCCTGCCTGCCTAACACCAACTACTTACCTTTAGCTAACATTGACAGCATTAGCTGTGGGAGACTGCTTACTTTATTGAACAAGGACTTGGGAAAAGACACTTTCTTCGTGGCAGCTGGCTGAAAGTACGCTTACGTATGTCAGAATTCATTTACCTGATGAAATTTCGAAATGCCTTCAAAGTTAGCAGGTTCTATGGGTAATTTAGCTAGCTTCAAATGCACAATGAAATATCAAAGGTTACCTTTGCAAGACTTAGTATTCATTTTAAAAACGCTACACATCCTTATCTCCTCCCTTACAGTATTAATAAAACCACCTTATTATCAGTATACAGTATTATTAGTTTTTTATGTGGACGGTTAAAGCTAATGTTTTAGTTTTATCAGAACGTGCTTGTTATGTCTAAACGTCATTGGCTTTTATGTAATTGTTTTCTAGTGTTTAAAAGGAGGTTAATATGGGGTTGGTAGGGATTCGTGTCCTGTTACTACTTGTAGGACTGTTGGTTTTGTTTACACATAAGCACAGGATGTCCCTGGCAAATGTGTGCTGCTCACTGCAGTCTACAGCTGGGTAAGTCTGTGTTACTGAAAACCTGTGAGGCAGGAGTGTCAGGCACCAGACCCAGAAGTTTCTGTATCATGTAACCACTCTTGATTTCTGGCTACCAGGCACCATTAAGTACCAGGATGTCTTGAAACATGAAGATTGTAGGCAGTGCTAGAGCTTTCTGATGATTTCAAGCGTTAACATGGATTTAACCATGTTAAATTTTAGTTTGCATTTTGGCTTGATGAATGTCTTGCGGTGTTTCGTTTAATCGCAAACTACCACATGTAGTTATGAAGAAAAGTAGTTCATAGAAATACCACACACAAGCAGCGGTACAAGGCTACCTTTCGAAGATTGACAGCTGCGGGTCACTTAAGTGCTTGGTTTGTTTGCAGAATAAGTATTCATTAAATAAGCAAGCTTTGCCTTTAAAAACTTTTCTTCTCAGAAAGTGTCAAACTGGTTAAAATAGTGAAGAAACTTTGTTCATGTGGAAATTACCACTAGAGGTTAGCTACACAGATCCAGCTTTTTCAGTTTCTATGATGATATAGATTCACTGGCGATACAAATATTTATTAACAAGCTGTAATTTGTCACTGTGTAAAAAACAAACAAAAAAAACATTTGAATCATTTGTCTACAAGTAAGCATCAGGCTCAAATTAATTATTGCATTCCTAACTTTATAGTATGAAATCTACAAATAAATATATACATGTACGGTCACGATAAGAAGAAGCTTTTAACTAAAATTTTTATATTTCAGCACAAATTACAAGACATGGTCCTTATTAAGTTTTACTTTAAAAAAAATATAACCTGAGATAACCAACAACATGTTAGATATTGCACACAGCATCATTATTTGTTTAACAAATAAAAAAGCAGAAGCTCTGGCAGTTTGCTGGTACGGACAAGCCAGGTGTGTGTTAACACTATGCTAAAGAGGAAAGACATCAGCAGGAAGTTTGGAGAAACAACTGTTGTTGTCCCTCAATCTGAGAAGGGTTAAAAGACCATTTCCAAACAATTTGAAGTCTGTCATTCTGCAGTGGAAAAAAAAGTGCAAAAAAATTGAAGGAAGTAGCCAAATTTTATCTCCCAGCAGATGCATTCCAAGGTCAGAAGGTGCTTGGAGATGGTCCAATTGGAAGAAGTATGGTTTGTTTAGAAGGATTTCAGGAGAAAATCTCTTCTTTCTGAAAAACAAAGTTACATCTGGACAAACCACAAGACTTCTAGAACAGTGTCCTTTAAACAGACGAGCTAATATAGAGATAACCATACTGCATGGAGGTGGATGGGTGATGATTTGGGCTCTAAAAGCTGCTGAAACCTGATGTGTTTGTTAAATAAATAGCCACACGTCATACGTCATGTGATGTTGTTCTTCTGAGCTTGTATTTATCTAATTTTAAGACCTGCTGCAGGGTGGATGATTTTATCTATTTTTTGTCCTGTTATGCAAAAACTTTGTTTTGAAAGCGGGTCTCTTTTTTTCTTATGACAACCCTAAAGAAATGTATTGAATTTAATGATTATGTATTAGTAAAATCATGCACAACATAAAGTAGCACTTTCTCCACATGGAAGGGTTTTTTTGTTTTTGCAAACCTTTAATTTATATTCAGCCAAAAATGTATTGCTCCTTGCTATTATCCTTTCATTTCAACTTAGAATTCAGATATCTAAAAAATGATCAAGTTTATATCAGGACCAAGCAGAAATTGGTCCCTCTACGGTGTCTTAGACCTGCTGTCTTGCTCTTCTAACTCTTGTTTGTCTCTGCCTAACCCACAGGTCATGCATGCAGCCAGCCTTCTAGCCTGCGCTTTGTTCATCCCCAGCACTTGAGATAATGTTCTACCTGTAGGTGGAGGGTTTTCCTCCTTCTACACCGTTTCTCCCCACTGCCCCCATCAGTCCCAGAGTTCCCTATGTTAACCCTGTTGAGCATGTTTTACTATATCTGTCTGCGGCGGCGCTCCAGGAGTGGAACCCGAGGCGAGGCTCTGACCAGTCGGCGGGCTGTGGAATCTGGCCAGAGAGCAGTACTGCCAGTCAGTGTGGAGGTGGAGCAGTACGCCAAAGAAGTTTTAGACTTCAGCTCCCACTATGGCAGTGAGAATAGCATGTCTTATACCATGTGGAACCTGGCAGGGGTGCCTAACGTCTACCCCAGCTCAGGGGACTTCACCCAGACAGCTGTATTCAGAACTTATGGGACGTGGTGGGAACAGTGTGCCAGTGCCCCGCTGCCTTTTCGCCGCACTCCTAAAGGCTTCTACAGTAAGGATTACATTGAGCTAGGCTTTGAGGAGCCCGTCTACCCGACAGCAGTGGAGGTGTTTGAGACTTATTACCCTGGAGCCATCGTCCAGATCCTGGCCTGCTCTCACAATCCTTTCACCCAGAACCCGCCTACTGATGTCAGGTAACAATAATTCCTCCACACTATGCCATTCCTAAAACTTGCACAGTTTTCAATTACATAACAAGGCTTCAGTGTTTGAATAAAATCCACTTGGCATTTCATAGAGTAAAGTACTGCTTGGCCCGAATTTCTACCTGAAAACTACCAGAAACCTGGCAGAGGATGCAACAGGTTTAGCCTATTACAATTTGTTATTGCAGATGATTTCTTCAGCCATCTACCTGCTACTGCACCAACTGCTAATTATCAATGGAGTCGCACAGCACAGTGGAGCTGCATATATGCAGAGACTCCAAGTTTATTTAATTTCTTAGTTCTGACTTGAAGACACAGTAATATGTATAGGAGAGCACTGAATCATATTTAGCCATGTTTGCATGCAGATAAATGATTTAGGCTACCTCCTGAATTAGAAAAAACAAAAATGATAAAATTGTATCAAGTTATAAGATTTGCCTGGATCTTTATTCACTTTTTACGGTAGCTTTAGCTTGGTGTTTATTGCCTCGTGTTAGGTGTTACCTTTTGTTGCCTTGGTCCTGCTCTTGGTGCAGTCTCTCAGTTCATTACCTGTCCAAAACAAATCATTTTCCTACTGCTCTCAATGAATACCTAGTGCGAAGTAGTCTTAATGGCATTATTTACGTCAAAGAATGTCATTTTTATATTTGCACATTCTTTGTGTTGTCCAGGTGGGAGGTGTTGTGGTCTGGTGAACCCACCAAGGTGCTGACTCCTCAGGCTCGCCAGTTTTCCCCTAAAATAAAGCATATCAGCTTCCCCACCAACCTGTTGCGTCTAGAGGTGAACAGCTCTCTGCTGGACTATTACACCGAACTGGATGCTGTTATCCTGCGAGGGGTAAAAGAGAGGCCTATGCTGGCTCTCTATAAAATGCCCATCATTGACATCAGTGACCTGAGCGACAGCGAAGAGGAGCTGTCTGATGTGGGAGGTCCTTTCAGGCAAGGAGGAGATGGCAAGCACCAGAGGACAGGAAATGGCTACTTTGACAAACTGCCATATGAGGTGATTACAGACTGTAACAAATCAGAAGGCTTGCATCATCCTGGGTTGAAAGTTTAGATACGCACAATGAAATAAAACATTTTATTTTGAAATGTGATCCTGTTTGCTTAATGGTACAGACAGGAGTATTTTCAATTTGTACCTCTTTAATAAATATTAGGTTTAACCATTTCCTATCACACTGTTCCTATTTTGACAAGCATAGAGATTGAACCTGACTTCTCAGCTGCCACCCACATTACTTCTACAATTACTGCCTGAAAGTTGCAATATGTAGAATTTGTGTGTTTTTCCCACAAAAACACACAAACGCTGCAGCATGGACCCATTCTGGCACTTTCTTGATCTCACACTCACAGACAGAGTCATTTTCATGCCATACAGATGTATCATGTTGTCTGAGGCGAGCTTCAAAACACCGGGAGTACTCTTGATAGTTGTTCTCTTATCTCCTATCCAAACCGCTGCCATTAACAGCAGTCTTTACAACCGCTGTGTGTTTGTTTCAGAAACACAATATAGCTATTATCTGTCAGCTGATACCAGCTTGAACACAGTGCATTGTTAATTCACTGCGACAAACACGCACAACCACAACCATTCTTTCTCTTTGAGAGACACACGAATGCGGTGCAAAACAAGCCGGCTCACCTCACCGCTGATCCTGCTATCGGTGCTGTGTCTCCCAGATAACCACTATTTAGATCTGCCTGACAGAGGGGACGCAATTAACATTCTCCACTCAACACTGAACTATTTTCTCTTCTCTGCTAGGTTCCACTATTCTTTAATGTTCTCTATTATGTGTTGTTTTCTGCTTATGTTCTCTTACAAGATCAAACATGTCTTGTCTCTCACCCTCCTCGTATCTTACCATTTCTCCTCTCCTCGTCTCCTCTCTTAACCCCTCTCCCCCATCTCCCGTCCACAGCTCATCCAGCTGATACTGAGCCACCTGACCCTGCCAGACCTCTGCCGTCTGGCCCAGAGCTGTAAGCTGCTGCACCAGCACTGCTGTGACCCGCTACAGTACACCCAGCTGAGTCTGCAGCCTTACTGGGCCCGGCTGAGTGACGCCTCCCTGGGACACCTGCAGAGCCGCTGCACCCTCCTCCAGAGGCTCAACCTGTCCTGGACCGGCAACCGTGGAGCCCTTACCCTGACGGGCTTCAGCAGGTCAGACTATCAGCGGGCCACAAATGGCAGAAAACAGGGAAATGACCTTGGAAAGTAGCATAAGAAGTAAAAGCACTTTTTAAAGGAGGAGCATACTGAAACAAAGAAAATCAGTTTACACATTCTTTTGTAACTGATTGAAAAATAAATTAGGAAGAGGATGAAGGACTACTGGGGCATTGATGGCTTTTTTTTTTTGTGGGTTTTCATTTTTGTTTTGGCTCATTTCTCTCAATCTCCCGCCTTAGTTTCATGAAGGCCTGTGGTCTCAGCCTGGTCTGTCTGGAAATGTCCTGCTGCCATTTCCTGAACGAAGCCTGTCTCGAGGTCATCTCCCAGACTTGTCCTGGACTCCAGGAGCTCAACCTGTCCTCCTGTGATCGCCTCCACCCACAGGCCTTCACGCACATCTCAAAACTTACTCGCCTCCGCAGGCTGGTGCTCTACCGAACAAAGATAGAGGTGGGCGTGGCAAACAGTGTCTCTGCAAAACTATAATCAAAGTGATTCCTGTGGACTTCGATCTGTCTTGTTTAAATATGCAGCAGGTGATCTTGTTGTTTGGTTAATGATATATCCAAACCCTTGCTGTTTGTAATTTGCAGACTTCTCTATAGATACCTTTTTCTAAATGTATAAAAAAATTTTTACTGAGCTTGATACTTAGCTGCTACAAAAAATTCACTACAATTTTTTTTTTTTTTATTAATTATCGTTCGTCTTTTGATTGTCTAGAATAACAGATTTTCAAGAGGTACATTCCACACAGGGAGAAGGTCAGAGAATTTAGTCGCTTTTCTGATATTCAAGCAACAGAATTTAATCAATTGTTTCTAATAAGGCAGAAAATCCCTTTTGGGTTGGCATCAGGAAGGGCATCTGGTGTAAAAGTCTGCCAAATCAAACATGAGGAGCTGCCCACTGTGACGACCCCTTGAGATAAAAGAGCAGCCAGAGGCAGCTTTTATCTTCTTAAAGGGAACCTGCTCATCACCAACTCTGTACCTTTATTCTTGGACTCTATTAGAGTAGCTTTGCATGATTCACAGCTCAAATGAATCCTTTATCTTACACTAAGCCCTGATGCAAACTGATTTGGCTCATGTCATAACCTCTTTTGTTGCTAGGCCTCATGAACTGTTACCAAGGGCCTCCACTGGCCTGCGAGCCCCTGTTCAGGAACTCAAGTTTTACAGCGTTAACATGATTTAGGATGAACTGAGTAAACTCTGATCCTACAGGGTGTTGAATACACATCGCCTGTATTCAAGCTCAGGCATGTCTGATGTGTAATATCACTGTGCCTTGTTTTGGTGGTGCACCTCAGCGTTTCTCTAGTGTTTGTCATGTTTCAGAGTGACGTTGTGGGCAACAGACGGTGTAGAGTTTCTGCAGTGGAGCCAGGCAGCGTGCTGCAGGTTGTTTACACCCGGACAGACAGAGCGAGCCGTGTGTCTGTTTGAGGGCCTGACATCTCAGCTGTCATTACCTTGTCACTGCTCTAATTAAATGGCGAGCTTACGGGAGAGAGGCACTTATAAAAATGCCTGACACCAAGTCGAGCACACGCGCACACACGCAGACAAGAGGCTTTCACTTTAATGTCTGACACATTCTCCTACCACTGAGGTACATGTGTTGGCAGTTGCAGTGCTGAATTCTGATATCTCCATATACTAGTTGTAGTGCCGCTCGAGAAGCCTCCGTTTTCACATTTTTCACTCCACAAGGAGATGGAAAAATTGTCTCCTGTGCTTTATTAAAAACCTTTTAATCCTGAAAGTGTTGGGTGTGCCAGGTAACAGGCAAAAATTCACTTAAACAGGAACTTTAGGCTGGATTTATTACCACTACTAAAACCTATGTTGGTTTAAAGTATCTTATATATAGATTTACACTCAGGTAGTATGTTTGTTTTTGTTGTTACAGGTGACTTAAATCTCTTTTGTTCTTTCTACCTACCTGGTTTTCACCTGTGCGTCTCTCTCTCTTTTCCTCCACAGCAAACAGCCATCTTGAGCATTCTGACTTTCTGCATAGAGCTAAGACACCTCAACCTGGGGAGCTGTGTGAGGGTGAGAATGAGCACACATATGAAGTTTCAAAGAAAGCTGCAACTGCAATCTTAACTATTACCTTTCATTTTGGGAGCTTGTCTAAAAGATGCCCGATAGAAAGATGAAAGAGAGCCCTGTAATCCCTGGCAAACGGCTTAGTCACAATGGATTAAAAATAGGACAGCAATCTCCTTGTAACGAGGAAAAAGCTGTGCTTATATAATTGAATTTTTTGAATTAATTTTTTTGTGTTAAAAAACTGATTGCAAGTAGTTGCAGCACCCACTTTTAGTTAAAATGCTGTTGCTCAGGTTGCATGGTGGGAGGCAACCTGTCTGCAAACAATGGTGGCCAGACTCAAAATGACTGGAATCACTCTTATTTGTGAAGGTTTCCTAGTAAATGAATTCTAATTTATAAACACAAACAGTTTGCTGATGCAGTCAGTGTGAGCCAGTTTGCAGATAAGCACAACTAGACATCATTTGACACCATTTGGCATACTCTAGTGGCTAGCAATAAATATGTATACCCTGACTGTTAGTGAATGGTTAGTAGGTAGTGGTAGGTTTCTGGCCATTGCCAAGTGAATTCAGATGCCAAGAGGGTGCTGCATCATGCACTCCTTGCGATTGCTCACCTTTATTTTGCATGGAAGACACCGATTTGCAAACACTACTCATAGCATGTTAATGAGACCTGGAAAAACGTGCGTCTTAAGAACAAAACCAAGTTTCACTACTGCTCCATGGTTAGACGGCAGTGACAATAAGCTTCTTCCATCTAAACTACAGGCAACTATGGCAACCTGCTGGAGGCCAAAGAGGTTTTCCGTGCAGCACCATGTACCACTTTACAACCAGTTTTACCCAGTGACAGCAAACACCAACAACCACTTGAAAACCAGTCAGGGAATACACATTTTTCCCTAACAGCCGGTAGATGGCACGGGGTCACTGGCTAATCTTTCAGCAGGAGCCTAAATGTTGGAATGAATTGCAGCTGTTTACAATCTGTGCTAAAATAAGCTAATTGGTTGGTAGCTGTGGACTTGTTTGTACCAGGCAGTTATGAGAGAGATGTCATTCTCCTGTTACTCCTTTAATGATGTTTAGCTCATTGAATATGTGGGGAATGGTATACAGCAGCTGTTGTGGACAGATGTATGATGATATTAAAGTACATTATGTTTTATTATTAACATCATTTAGAATTATTAATGAGACATTTTAATAAATGTTTAGTGTGTCATGATGATAATGATGGGGCATCTGTGTGTGTTTAACTCCCTAAAAAAAAGTTTACAACTCACTGACTTTAGATGCAAATGATATAATAAATGAGAAAATCCTCTTGTGGTCTTTCTTAAGGTATAACTGTCATCATCAGAAATAAAGTTATGCAACATTTGGCAGGAGAAATGCATAAAGACAGCGACTCTTTCTGCCAGAGTTTAAATATCCATCACTGCAAACTCTGAGAAATGTTCTTGCTGTCATTCCTGTAGCTGAGGTATCTGCTCGGGCTGATTTTAGTTGTTAAATTGGATTTCTTTGCTTTCATCTTTGGATGAAACAATGAAATATGGCCAGCATTACCTGACACCAAAGAACAATAACAGTCTCACAAACATAAATCAGTTCCTGAAAGACTATTTTGTTTTTGTTTTTTACAGTGAAAGTATTCCGCGTTAGTGCTTTGTTGTTTTGCTCTCTCGAGGAAGTGAGGTTACAAGCCACAAGCCGGGTGATGCCGCTAATCAGCTTCTTATTATCGCAGCATTCCAAAAGTTTGTTCAGAATATATTAGATAGTTAGAGAGAAATGACTATTGACTGACTCATCCTGACAGCATCATCTTCCTTTACGATATCCTAAAGGCACATTTTTAAAAGCCTGGGACTGTGACAGTATGTCACCACATAGAAAAAGAGTATTGTAGATGAGCACAGACCACAGCATCTCTGCCTGTACATCGCTCACACCGACGTGTAAAAATCATAACATGTGAATCAACTTTAGCATACAGCGAGGGTGGTGTTGCACATTAGAGTGGGCCTGAATCGTCCAAAAGTCCGTCTGGGAACTGGCTGGTGTGAGTAAATGCTCCTGTCTCACCCGCAGATCGAAGACTATGATGTTGTAGCCAGTATGCTGGCCACTCGATGTCGCTCTCTATGCTCTCTGGACCTGTGGCGATGCCGAAACCTGACCGATCGAGGCCTGACTGAGCTTGTCTCAGGGTGCAGGTAGGCACTTGAAGCTGCTGATACTCTAGGCATGTGCAGAATAACCATTCATAACAGCTCTTTTAAAAAAGTGCCAATTTTTCCCCAAAATAGGATTTCAGAAAGCTCCTTCCCCCTCTCTGCTTCTACCACCATCTTTTTGCTTTGAGGAAAGTTTTCATAGCTTTCAGTTCAAGATTCTTCTCATATAACATCTCTGGTTCTAAAGCAGTCCGGGACATGAAATGGTGTTAGTTTCCTCTGTGATTGCTTTGTTTTTGTTAACTCACTAACACATTGGAGGCGTAGTATGGTTTCTCTGTGAATATCCAAATTTGTCCTTGCATGACCTCACTTCACTTGTTGGCCGTGTTGTTGCTCAGGATGTTGGAGGAACTGGACCTAGGCTGGTGTCCGATGCTGCAGAGCAGTACAGGATGTTTCCAGCACCTCGCCCGCAGCCTTCCACGCCTGCGCAAGCTCTTCCTCACTGCCAACCGCACTGTCTGCGACTCAGACATAGACGAGCTGGCAGCCAGCTGCCCCTGTCTGAGGCATCTCGACATTCTGGGTAAGATCTCCCTCATACATAGGTAGAAACAAACACTCGGCTTATTAATCGTTTGTTAATGAGTGTCAAGTTTGTGGTTATTCGGTCATGACTTATGTTTCATTAAGCCAGTGTATAAAGCTACCCATCAAGCAGGATAGCCACAAGTTAACCTTTTTTCTTTTTTTTTTTCATAAGAGACTTTGTCATAAATGTCAGTTGTGCACCTGCATTTGTTATTTAGCTCATCATTAACGTATCATTCACAGCAGGCCCAATCCTAATATAGCATTTTAGAGGTGGGAAAAAAAAGTTAACCTCAAACACAAACTCAAATAATCAGCTTTATGTTGGTATACAGTAATGCTCAGTAAGCAAAGTTACAGCAGCACGCCATAGCAGTAACACTTTAGTTCCAGTTGCATAAGTTGATGTTTTTGACAGCACAGTAGCTTCAGTGTTATTCAGGCTATGCTGATGTGTCAGTTCTTTGGTTATTTCAGATGTGCTTCAGTGGTTGACTCGCTGGAAGGTGTGCAAATGATTTTGGTCTGGACTCTATCATCTGTGTGAACTGGCAGAGAGGAACTTTTACTTCATTTACAAAGAAAATACACACAGTTTCCTTTTTAGGAAATAGCCAGACATAGAAATATAATTGGGTTTTTTTTTTTAATTCTCAGCTCTGTTTTGGGGGTTTTTTTGTGTTTTGGGGGGGAGGGTTGTTGTTGTTGTTGTTGTTTTTTGTAAAGCGTTTTCACTTTCTGCGTGTCCCTGTTGTGATTCGTCTGCTGGACAGGTACACGGTCAGTGAGTGCCGCCTCACTGAAGAAACTCCTCCAGTCGTGTCCTCAGCTTGTCCTCCTGGACGTCTCCTTCTGCTCACAGATAGACATGCGCGTCGTCCAGGAGCTCTCTGGCCTCTTTCCCAATCTGGCCATCAAGAAAAGCTTCACTCAGTGACCCCAGCATCGGCTCATTTCCCACTACTGAGACGTAGCAAGTGGAGGGAGGCACTGGTCAGCACATACTGCCCCAGAGTGATTCAGAGGCAGGTCAGATGCAGGAGAAGATTGCAGACCTGGCTTTGCTTTTATCACAGACAAGATCTTCTTTTAGCGGTCAGTATATAGAGCAGTGGGACTGAGTAAGGAGGATTTTACTGGCTTTACTGATTTAAAGACTGAACCTAAATGACAACAGATTTGTAGGAGCAGAATTATAAGACACTTGTATTTTTGGGTTGGGGTTTTGTTTTGGGGTTTTTTGTTCTTTAAATCAGGATTGTTGCAGTGAAGCTGCTACATGTTCTCACGATATGAATCAGCATGTATTGCCAGATAACACACGGATATATGCCTTACCACTAGAAAAACACACATGAACAAAGCCACATTAGTGAGAGAACTTCTTTTAAGCATCTTTTTAGGAAAACAAAGTGCTCACACCTTTTACTGGACGTCACATACTAATGTTAGCTACAGATCAGGGCCTTGGTCAGTGCCTTGTTTGAATGTGGAATAGGAACGGATTGGTTTAAACATTAGGGTCTTTCTGGTGTTGTTTGTCACCATTCACTCAGTTTCATTTAATCATAGTGGATGGTGTTGTGTTCAAAGGAGTTTTAAAGGTGAAAATGGCTGCACTGGGTGCAGTGCACTGTGGTTAGTGTTCTATTCTTTTATTTTTTTTACTTTGATGAGACTATCACAAGTTAATATTTGCTGCTACAAACTGCAGGTTCTTATACAAGGATCTCATCAATAAATGTCCATGCACTAGAGATTTAGCGATGGCATGTTTCCATCAATGGAAAAATTTCCACATGCTCTAAAATTGCAGGACACCTAAAGGCATCAACTCAAAGATACATACACTGACTCATTGGAAATAAAAGCACAGAGAAGTAATGAAGACGCTATTTAAGATGACACGAAACAATTCTAAAAATCTTTTCCTCTCGAACTCTCAGTTAGGCGCTTTTGGTCCACCAGTTAACATTTTCACTAGGATAGTATGAAAGAATTTCCAACTGCATTACCTTGGCAGCTGTTAATGTGTTGCTACATATCAGACACTTCAAATGAATGTTATAATATTCTAGATTAAGCCCAAGTGTTAACAAGTAAGAAATACAGGGTAGAGCATAAATTACATTTATGTTCTATCAATGTGTGGAACTGGAGGCCTTTGTTGGATTACTGTAGAGAAAGTCATCTGCAGCTGAAACAGTTAAATGTGTTGGGCTGTATACAGTACATCAGACAATTCAGTGGACTAAATGAAGTAGAACAGTGTTGCCAGTGTTGATGGTAATCAGGGTGCATGATAATTGGTTTTGCTTTGGTCTCATAGGTCATTCATTTCAGTGTACACAAAATTTTTGTTTTTCCAAGTTTAAAAGTCACCGGCTCCTCCGCCAAGGTGAGAGCTCAGGCAGAGGAATGTCCTCGGTGCCGTTTTTCTGCCAGCAAGTTTACACAAGCTGAGTTTCACGAAACTTGGATAGCTGGGCACATGCATGGGAAGAACCCATTAAAATTAGCTGCAGATGCAAAACACCTTCTTCAAAAGTGCAAGCTAGGCGGTGTCATAATGTTAGTGACGTTTCTGTCGTCGTTCCTGTTGAGCTCTGTCACTGCTGTCTGACTGCATCCAAATTCCACCTCTGAGGAGGAGTGCTGTAAATTAAGCCGAGGACGTTATGTTAGCATGTAACGAGTGGAAGTGCTATATGTGACCTCAGTATTTGTCCTCAAACTCAGGGGCTATATATAATCTCATTTTCAGTAAATGACACTTTTTTAAAAACGTTTTACTCCAGAAACCAGCACAAAGGACATCTTTACAGAAAGTAACACCAGAGTCGTGTTAGCTTTACGGTTACCGGGCTTTGGTGTTGCTCAAAACAAACACACGACGCAAATGATCGGTTGACGCTGGTGTAACAGAGACGTTAATCAGAGCTTACTGAGTGTTGAATGTTGCAGTAATTGTATGAAAAATGTACTGCTGCTGATTATTTATTTTTTGTAATATATGAAGCCAAGGCTGCAGTGTGGGAGAAGTGCTTGAAGAGCAGTTTTATGTTTAAACAAACTTGAATTTTTTGTTGAAGCACACGCTACTAGTCAATATTTGTGCCTTATGCTCCTGTTTGAATGTTGTGTCCAAGTGGTTTAGATTGTGGTGAAGTGCTTCGCTTTTTTTTTTTTTTTTTTTTTTTTTCCTTTAACCAA
>VUQR01023906.1:65461-78565 GCA_015108515.1 Hemichromis elongatus | reverse complement strand
GGGGGGGGGGGGGACTTCCATTTCTGCAAATTATCGTTTTGAGCTGTACGATGTTATTAAATAAAATAAAATGGACTGAGATCCCTTGTGCTAATTATTGATTAAAAAAAAAGAATAGTGCCGTTTGACCTCCCCATGAAAAGCCTCAGAGTGGTTTGAACCACTGCCTACATTCCTCACTCCTTTACTTAGCCTCGACTCGAAACATTATTTGAGACACTGAGTTTACACTAAAATATATTTACAGTCACATATTAAAAATATCCGTGACTTTTTTGTGGTGTTTATTTCTTACTTTATTTTTCTCTGAATTTTCTTATTTTTATTTTACTTCTAAAAAATGGTCAGCGGATCAGTGTTGCCTGGTATGGGTTTATGCAGCTCCATATAAAAATGCCTGTTTGTTTCTCAACAGTGCAGCTTTAATTAATACATTAATGAAGGGAAAGGTTCGATTTAAGCTTTCAGACAGAAAAAAACCCGATCCGTGATGAAAAAAAAAAATCTCTTTTCTCCCAAATCTCAAAGCACCCGCGCACACACCCTGTCCAATTACTGTGGCCATGGCAACTATCAGAGATTATTGCTCCCAGTCAGCACTGCACGGCTGTTAGACGGGGCTGTGAGCCTCTCCTATTTTAGGCCTACACACACACACACACACATACACACGGAGTCTGAATTAATCCGTCTCTTTGTAGCCTGGAAGCTAAACTACTCGCCCCAGCAGCCAGTGTTAAAGTAGTTCAGTTTGAAAGAAAAAAAAAAGTCACACTGAAAAATCGATTTATTTTCTTCAAGGGGAAGCGAAATATAAATCTATCCTGATTGGCAAGATTTAATTTGATCGTGTATTTTCTTTTATTTCTTTTTTAACCTGTTTCTCAATAACTGATATTATTTTTGAGTGTATTGTCCCCAAACATGCAAGCAGCGAGTTTTTATTTCCAATCAAGCTGAATGTAGAGCTGCGTATTTGCAGTCGTGTGCGCGCGTGTGTGACATTTCCAGCGAGATCGGTCCCGGCCTGAGCCCGGGGATTGCGCGTGTCATGGGGGGGAGGGAGAAGCGCCTCAAGGTCTCATCCTAGCTCCTCACCGTCCTACACACACACAGACACAGACATGATGACACACTCTCACTAACAAAAACTGTGTTGGCCTGAACACAAATAGCAGCTGGCAAAGCAGCTCAAGCCAAGCATGAAAATATGCGGAACTTTTACTGTCCTCTAGCTCGTTTCTAAATTTAGATCGCTCGCCCATGTTTTTTCCTTGTAATGATGCTCGGTAAAATATTTGCCCTGTGTTTCTTTTCAGATCATCAGAATTGCAATCAATTTATTGAAATTTGTAATCAGGTGTCACAAAGATTGTTCATATTTTAGAAGCTCAAAAAGCACAGCTCAGGGAGAATCTCTATACATGTATTTGTCAGCCTTCCTGCCACAAAGGGCTACGTTTCCGCAAGCCGGCTACAAAAATTTGATGACAGTTTTGCTGTCGTGTCACAGCCAATTATGGAGTAACAAATGAGATGTTTCGTGTTCGCAAGGATTCACTTCAATCTAACTCTTATTTATACAGCGCCAAATCACAACAACAGGCGCTTTATCACATCTGAGGTGGAGACGAAATATTCCCTTACACTGTGATTTTCAACTTTGTCTCTAGATGAAAGGAGCTCACCGAGAGAAAATAATTATTTCTATATATTCGATGCTGCCCGTGTTATGTAAAATTTTAACGACTGCTTGTTTGGTACGTATTTTTTCTGTGATCGTAGAGCTGTCCGCGGAGCTGTCCGTGGTGCGCAGTGAGATGCCGGCCTGCAGCAGGATGCGCAACGAGTTGCATCCTTCCCCCAGCCTGCTGATCACGCTCATCTGGAGTGTAGCTGCTGGCGGGAAACGCATTGCCGTGTGCGTGCACGAGACACACAGATAAACCCTGAGATAAATGTAAGAGTTTCACTCATTTCAATGTTTACCTCAAACTTACATACAATTATTTTTTCTCTCTCACCTCTTCTGTTTACATTACATAAAGAGAACGTGTTAGAGAGAACGTGTTGAATATTACACATGCAACTGTGTAAAATTCTTCGATCTTCTCTGCTAATATAAAAATCATGTTTAATGTGGGAACATAAAAAATATTAAAGGTGGCACGCTGGGACCGTTCAGCTTTTACAGAAAAACGAAAATTCGATGGTGACGCTTTGCCATTTGTCGAGATGTGGCGCAGTCTTCGTGCTTCATTTCACAAAATTAGGATATATTTCACGTGTTGGAACAGACCTTTTTTTATGTGATTTATTTTTTAAAGAAAACGATTGTTCACGTCTTTGCAAACTACATTGTCGTTGTTTGTTTGTTTTTTGATTTTGTTTTTTTGGTGCTTTTTTGTTTGCTTGTTTTTTTGTCGTGTGGGCGTATGTGAGGTATTCCTGACATTCAGCACTACGAAACTCAAAAATATCCTTTCCAATTTCAGTCATTTTTACACAGCCACACAGCAGTAGGTTTGGATAAAGGGTGGAGGTTTATTTCGCAATCACAGAGGACATCACACCCGCCGTTTGTTGGTATCGGTGTCCGTGGACCTGTTGACGGGATGAGCAGGTGAAATGTCTGGTCTTTTCATTCATGCGTTATGTCAGGCGCACTTCTGTGACATTGATGTATTTAAATGGCCTGAACGCTTTTATCATTCGGCCGGTCAACCCCATCTGAGAGATTCAATTTCTCTCTGTCTGTCTGTCTCTCTCTTTCTCTCTCTCTCTCTCTCTGTCTCTCCACGCCACCCGTGACAGTTCTGCTGCGCGCAAGCCTTACACTGACACTCTGTGCGGACACGTGCACGCCCCTCTCGCTCCCTCTCTCCCTTTCTGGGTGATGCGGAGATTCCTGCGCTCACGTTGTCACCAACAAGACTCCAAACTGAGAGGATTGCTTTGTGTGTGTGGGGAGGGAAAAAATACAAAATTGTCATTTTTAACGACGAATGTGGAAATATTTTTTCGTTTTGTGTCTGCTTTGAGGCGTTTCTTCATTGAGGCAGATGTCAAGGAGTGTTTTGATTGAGAGAGGTAATATGGATAAACAAGCCAAGAAAAGAAGCTGAGGATATTTTTCTAAGCTTTGGGTAAATCGGTTAGGCAGCCGTTAGAATGCTGGTTAGTTTATTTTGCAGTCACATCGAAGAGGCAACAGGCATGGTTTCACTGTAGCGGGTAAAAAAAAGTAAAACAATCAAAGAAATTGCACTTCATACGCCTGCATCTGCTTCCTATTTAACTGAAGAACGGATTTTCTTTCGAAAAGAGATGGCTCACTTAATCCGACACAAGCTCACCAACAAACTGACCAATGCGGCCCACACGGTGTCCCACAAATCTCAGGCCAAGGTCAGCGGGGTGTTCGCCCGACTGGGCTTCCAGGCCGCGACGGATGAGGAGGGTTTGGGTTTCGCGGAGTGCGACGACTTGGATTATGACTACAGGCAAGGGATGCAGATGGATGTCCTTCAAGGAGAAGAGGAAGGGGGGCAGGTGGAGGGAGATGGGGAGCTGGAGGGAGACAGCCACTACCAGAGAGACGGCACCGGGCCGAGGCCCTCGTCCCTGAAGACAGAAGGCTCTCTGGAAGAAGACAAGCCAAAAATCACGTCATGGGAAGCTGGCTGGAACGTCACCAACGCTATTCAGGTAGGCCGTGATTACTGTCATCCTGCAAGCCTGAGTGGAAAAATACCATGTGCTGCACGGACATATTAGGCCTGCAACCGCACATAAAGTCACCTTGAAGACTTTCATTTTTCACATTTAATATTTAAGCAGGAAAAAGAGGGTGATGCTCAGGGGGATGCAAATAATTCCCCACGAGCCAAAATTAGAGTTAGTCACCTTTAATACTGTGCAATGAATTTATAAAAGGTTTCGAATGTAAAGGGCCTGCTACATTTTATCAGTTAGATTCAGGCTTCAGCTTCACCTCGAATTCGTGGTTTGTGCGTAAATCCGCTGCAGTGAGTGGGTCTTAAAATGTATTTATTCAAATCTTTTTATCAGTGGAGCTGCAGGCGGGATCTGCTTGACTTTGATAGCCTGGAGGCTGAATGGCATCCTCGTGCTTATCAGAGCCTCCATCAAATTAAAAAGCTGAATCAAATGAATTTGAAAATTCGTCTTGGAATTTCCCTTAAACGTTTTAATTCGATCTATTATTTAGTACAGATCAGGTATCGGACATATTATTGCAACTCTAATTTAAAATAATCAGTGGTGTCAAATTTTTCTGTTGCGTTATTTTTAAATATAAATTTAGGCTGTTATTATATAAGATGAGCTGGTCCTTGCATGCCTGGGTTAGCTCGGCCTGTCACTGCGATGTGGGTCTCGTCCATTACCACTTAACTGCGCTTCTCTTTCCGCAGGGCATGTTTGTCCTCGGCCTGCCGTACGCCATCCTCCACGGCGGCTACCTTGGCCTCTTCCTCATCATCTTCGCGGCTGTGGTGTGCTGCTACACCGGCAAAATCCTCATCGCGTGTCTGTACGAAGAGAACGAGGACGGCATTAAAGTGCGTGTGAGGGACTCCTACGTGGACATCGCGAACGCCTGCTGCGCGCCCCGCTTCCCGGCCCTGGGCGGCCACGTCGTGAACGTGGCTCAGATCATCGAACTGGTCATGACGTGCATTCTTTACGTGGTAGTCAGCGGAAATCTGATGTACAACAGCTTCCCGGGGTTTCCGGTTTCCCAGAAAGCCTGGTCTGTGGTGGCCACGGCCGCGCTCCTGCCGTGCGCGTTCCTGAAGAACCTAAAGGCCGTGTCCAAGTTCAGCTTGCTCTGCACGCTGGCCCACTTCATTATCAACATCTTGGTGATCGCCTACTGCCTCTCCAGGGCTCGAGAGTGGGCCTGGGAGAAGGTCAAGTTTTACATCGATGTGAAGAAATTCCCCATTTCCATCGGCATCATCGTGTTCAGCTACACCTCCCAGATCTTCCTTCCATCACTGGAGGGAAACATGCAAAAGCCCAGTGAGTTCTACTGCATGATGGACTGGACTCACATTGCGGCCTGCGTCCTCAAGGGCCTCTTCGCCTTAGTGGCCTACTTGACATGGGCAGATGCCACCAAAGAGGTCATCACGGATAACCTGCCTTCAACCATCCGGGCTGTGGTGAATCTCTTCCTCGTCTCCAAGGCGCTGCTTTCTTACCCACTGCCGTTCTTTGCCGCAGTTGAAGTTCTAGAGAAATCTTTGTTCCAGGATGGGGGAAGAGCCCTCTTTCCAGACTGCTACGGCCCCGGAGGGCAGTTGAAATCATGGGGCCTGGGCCTCAGGGTCGCCCTGGTGGTCTTTACCTTGCTTATGGCCGTCTTTGTCCCCCATTTTGCCCTTCTTATGGGCTTAACTGGGAGCCTTACCGGTGCTGGCCTGTGCTTCCTCTTGCCAAGCCTCTTCCACCTAAAGCTCCAATGGAGAAACCTCCTGTGGCACCACGTCTTCTTCGACGTTTCCATTTTCATCATTGGGGGCATATGTGCCATATCTGGTTTCATCCACTCCATCGAAGGGCTCATAGAGGCGTTCAGGTACAACCTCCATGACTGAGAGCTTCAGAGACGGCCTGTGAATGGCAATTGTCCTAAAATGACGCACTCCTGGCGAAAACACCATGCTGAGAACTTGGCATAATCTAACGAGGAGGATTATTTGTGTGAAATGTACATCTTTTTTTCTTTACTATTATTTTGCCTTCGTGATAATGTGCAATAATAAACTCTAAAGTCATAGTGTAAAGTAGTCTACTCATTCCAGAAAACGTGTTTCCTTAACTGGACAGAGGAACACAACCTCCTGCATGATAGGGGGTAAATGAATATGCGGGAATTTAAAAAAGCCTGTCAGGTGTCAGTCTTCATGCAAAGATCCAGTTAAAAAGCCCGACAGGGGTCTAACTGTGTGCGTGTAGTGTTTATATCTCGGGAATGAAATATGTGGAAAAACAATGGAGTGATTATGTTCTTACTGGTTTGTTGAGCTGCTAGATATCAGTAACCCCTCACTTCAGAGAAAATACAAGACTAAAGCACCCATCCAATCAGATGGTGCACCATAAACCATGAATAACTTGTGTGTAGTGGTCTGAACAGAATCTTTTTTTTTCCAGTCGGTTTTTGTTTGTTTGTTTTCATTTTTATGCCTATAGTAGTCCTTGCTGTTTGTTTTCTTGGTGTTTCAAGTGTCATTCTGGATGACGTGAATTCAAGTGCAAGCAAGTGGGTCCTAACTGTGTTATATATGGAGAACAAAAAAATATGTCTGATAATATTCTGTTCCTATTGAACTTGTCAGTTGTGAATTAATGGAACTAATCATGGTGTGTGAGACAAAAGAGTATTTGTTGAATCAAGAGATAAATAAATGAGATATTTTATGGCTGGTTATTTCAATCTTTTCTTACCTTTTCTCTTTTTTATTTACATTAACCTCTGCTAAACTTCCCCATTAAGAATAAGTTGTTGGCGCTTCCCCCTTTGACATGGAACTGAAAGCACTAAAAGTGGGGTGGAGTTACGTTCTACAGTATAATCAGTTCACGCAAGACAGCATAAACCTATAAAACTGCAGGTAGCAAACAGTGGGGAAAAATGGCACCTTTGCTATTAATCCTGTTTGATCAATCTGAGCACAATTGTTGTTTAACTAAAATATTTACTAAACTAGTCAACAGATACATTTCACTTCCTTTTATAAGCAAGCCAGCTATGATTTGCATTTATTCTAAGAATGAGGATGTTGGCACAGTGATTTTTGTTTCAAAGACAGCTTTTAATCTACCTCCAAATATTACTGGTTATGGCTGCTGTGCTTCAAGTGCAAATGGAGGGGAAATCCATCCTATTTGGCTTAATCTGAACTGGTTTTCTTAGAAGCAGTACCATCCATGTGTTGAATACACACAGGGCAGAATCAAACAACTGCTTCCTCTTTGTCACGCCGACATAAACAGAGGATGAGTGCAGGAGTGGGTTGAGATATTGTTAGATGTCTGTGAGTTTCACTTCTCAGTGATACAGGAAGTTAAAGCAGAAAGACAGCATAGAGAGGCTCAGATGACATGTTCGTACATGCAGAGCAACTCTGAAGAACTGATTTTGGCAAGTTCATCCCGCATTTTAGGTATGATATCTACGTGCTCTATCTCAACAGGTTTGCTGCGTATGTTTGAGTTTACTTTCACACACCAACATGTAAATGTCTTTGACAGCAGTGCTGTTTGATTGCACCACAAACAGCAGCAGAGGAAAATGCTTCTATCTGTGACAGTAGTGCTAGGTCTCCTCTCCTGCATTTGTGGAGAAAATCCTGCAGTACAAGTTGTCCTGACCAACAAGGGGCTTCAGTACGGTAAGGACATGTTGGATCAGCTGTTAAGGTTGTGTAAACACAAGTCTGTTAATAAAAGATCAGTTTCATTCACAACAACTGCAATTTTATTCAAGTGCTGTTTGTCCCAGGTAAGCATGCAGCTGCAGGTTGGATTCAGGAAAGGTTGAGTAAAATCACTTTCCCTGACATCAGCGGGAGTGTGGACATCGTAATCGGCAGTGTTTACTACACTCTAACAGGGTAGGATTGCATTTAATGTTCTACAAGTACAAAATCTAAGAATCTAAAATATCCTCTATAGAATGAATCCGCATTTGTTATGAAAATTTCAGCACATGCAAGTTAGTCAGCAGGACTCTTTATTTCACTCACATGACTGATATTCCTCAGCTCTGTGACTTCGTGTTTGTCTCTGCTCTCCCTTTGGCTTCCAGCATCACCATAGTAAAATGTGACTTACCAGAGCCTTCAGTCGAGTTCCTTCAGAATCCCCCCGGATTTAGGACATCCATCTCAGACCTCTCAATTGCAATAACAGGCGGGTGGAGAACAAGCTTTGGCATAATGTGAGTTTCTTATGTGTAAAATACAAGATGTGTACACTAGGAATTATAGGGCATCATTTCTTAACATATTCCATTTGGGTAAAAGACAAATCATCATCCAAAAAAAAAGAAAACAAAACATGAAAAAATCTGATCATCCCTTTTAACACATCATATTTAAATATATATATATATATTGTGATTTAAATCTTTAATTTACAAAAGCTGACATGAATGAGGAAGTGATACTATGTGTGTTTGTTTTTGAAGCTATAGTGTGTTTTTAAAGATAGCCTCTGGTGCTACCTTCAAATTGACATGTACTATACATGAAATGCATTAGAGAGAGTTGTTAGAAACTGTCAGCTGAGGAGATATTAATGGGTGTTTATCACCTCCAGGTTGCAGGGTCAGCATACACCATCTTAAAATTATTGCTTGGACATGCACATCATTTGCTGTGCATGTTCACAAGCTTAAAGCAGGAAAGGTGAGGGAATTTTGGTGACTTTGTATTTCGTTTTCCCCCTCGCCTCTTCTAACCACAGTTGGCATCCAAGTAATATTAAACCTGAAAGCTCATCAACTGTATTTTTTAGGCTGTTTACAAGACCTGTGATGCTTTCTGTTTTATTGCCTAACAGCAAAGTATTGGATAGACCTACAGTGCTAAATCCATATGTTATTTATGGCTTTAATCTGCTGATTCTTTTCCAAATGTACATTTAAGTTGTTTGAATGTTCTGTAAGCAGAGAAATAAGGAGGGAACATTTCACATCTATATTAAACATGAGGCCTAATTTAAAAACTCTATCACGTGCCTGTTGTAAGATAGCTATCTGCCATATGGACAATTGACAAATGTTTCAGTGCCTTTGAAAGCAAATGTTGTGTGAATAAATGTTCACCAGCACCAACAATGCACTGTGTTTGTATTTTGTATATCCAGACACGACAGTGGGACGTTTGATATGGCTATATTTAACGTAGATGTGACCTCTGTGGTGCAGCTGGGGAAAGAAGCTGACGGGCATCCGTCTGTCAGCAGCCTCACCTGTGACTCTCAGGTTGGAGATGTGGAGATAGAATTTCATGGTGGAGCCAGGTACAGTAGAGCAGAAAGAGGGAGATATGGAAAGGTGGTGGGGATTTCATGTGTGACGTAAACCTTGGCTTTCTATTTGTGAATAGTTTCTTCTTCAAACCGTTTGTGAAGAACTTCAAGGGACGGATCAGAAATGAAATACAGAAAAGAGTGAGTGCTCCTCTTCAGCTTCATCGCATGTGTTAGTGGATGCTTGAGCTTTCCTGAATGATCGTCACATAATGGTCACTGAAATGTGCTTTTAAACTGCCAGGACTTTGCCGTGTTTTCTTCCTAGCTTTGCCCCGGTGTGGAGGAAAACATTAACAGCTTTGAGGGCCATCTACATGTCATGAACGGTACTGCAGCTCCTTATTACGAAGAGGAAAACCACGGGCCACAAATGAGTGAACAGAATCATACAATAACAGCATTTCAAATGTATAAAGGAATAACACTTGTTTTTTCACTCTGCTCAGTTTCAGTCGATGTGAATGAAGTTCTCGCTCTTGACCTTCCTCTCACTGACATCCCTATCATCGGTGCTTCAAGTATGAACCTGGGCCTTAAAGTAAGGGTACACATATACAAGCAAGACGTTTCTATGTTCATGTCCTGGCCTTCTGATAACATTCCATCTACATGCCAACATATGCATCTATATTTTATAATGGCAGCTTATGAAAAAACATTGAGAAAGGAAAAAGAATTTAAAAAGGATGATGTTTAGTTTTATTGACGTTTTATTTTTAATTAAAGGGGGAGTTCTACAATATCAAAACGCATGTCAAGCCTCCCTTTGAGCCCCAGCCTTTCACCATGCAGGATGAGCCGAGCTACATGCTGTCAGTGGGCATGTCTGATTTCACTCTGAACTCTGCCTCCAATGTGTATTACTCAGCTCAACTGCTTCAGCTCCTCATCAATGACAGCATGGTAAGCGAACACACATAATTTAAAAGAAAAGACCGTTAAAAGCAAGACAGTTGAAGTTTGAAGTGAAGTGTGTGGTTAAGAGACGGTATTTTATCCTCTCAGATCCCTCAGATTTCTCCTGTGCGCTTGAATACCACCTCACTGGGAAAATTCATTCCTAATGTAAGTCTGTCTGTGTCAGGTTCACATTTGGCAATGCTGAAAGGTAATGCCAGAACCACTGCACGATAACATTCACCCTGCAAGACCACGATACTACAAACATCATTGTATTCTCTCAGATTTATTTTAAAACTATTTTTCATGTTTAATGCTTTTAAAGAGCCCTGGACAAGGTTGATATAGTTAACTAAAACTAAATGAAAAACTAAAGCTAGAAAAAACTTTTAAAAAAAATACTACTAAAATGTAAAATCATTATGTAAACATTTTTAAACTTGGAAACCCAACTAAAACTAAATTAAGATATATGGAGTTAATTTTGTAACATTTTTATCACAGCGTCTGATGAGGATTTATTGACATGTCTTAAAGACTGTCAGTCAGCGGCTTTCAACGTGGGATTGAAGGCAGGAGCCTATCCCGCCTGTTGGATGTTCCCATTCAGACAAATTTCAAGTGACTGTCGGCATAGTACACTGTTCTCCGTTCACTCGATATTTCCTCTTTTTCAGACCATTTTTCAGATCATTCACGTAAACCCTCGACATGGTTATGCTGGAAAATCCCAGCAGATCAGCAGTTTGTGAAATACTCAGAACTCCAACGATCACGTTACGTTCGTCTTTCACTCAGAAGCTTGCATGTGAAGATGTTTTAACAGATATTTTAAAACATTTTTACATACAAGATGACAAGCATGATAAAACCAACCAGCATGAAAAATAAACATATACTATGCCTATAACTAGTCACAAAAACTATTTCAAATTCAAGAGAGATAAGTTTTGCTATCATGGAAGTGAAAGTATTATACAAATGGACTAAGGGAGGAAGTATGTCTTCCATGTCTGTCGCAAGTACTTAGGAGAACATCCCTTTTCTAGTATGACCTCTGGGAGAAGTCGATGAAACACTCTGTGGCCACTTGTGTGATTTTGTCTTTGCACACATAAAAAAAAACTTTAATTCAGTTCAGATGATTTGCTTTGCAAGCTAAATACATCTTTTAAGTCTTTACCTTCATCTAGGCCTCCTTTGGTTTTATCAGGACTCTCTTAACTTACTCTCTTAGCAGTAGTTTGCTTAATTTATACATCTTTCTCTTTAAGTTCAATACAGTCAAGAATAAAATGTTTACATTTGTAACTTGTTGACTTTACAGCTTGCCAAGAAGTATCCAGATATGCTGATGAATGTTCTGGTTTATGCCCAAGACGCTCCAAAGTTTTCCATCCAGTCTGGTGCCATTAACATCAGCATCAAGGGTGTTGCGAAGGCCTCCGTCATCCTACCCAACGGTACCCAGCACCCGGTGTTCACCCTCAATGTTGTGAGTACTTTTGTTTGGTGGTCCTTTGCTGTACTCACCATATTATCTTTAGGGTTTATGTCAAACTTTGGACCCACTTAAACTGCAGCATGCATTCTTTACTATTTCTGACATTTTCTTAACAGAACTCATCAACTACAAAATATGACAGATTAACCGTAACAGAAATGACTATTTACTGCTGCTGAAATTGAAACCTTTGTTGTTTTTTACTAAGCGCCGTGAGGCGACTGTTGTTGTGATCTGGCGCTATATAAATAAAATTGAATTGAATTGAATTGAATTCTTTGGCTCTAGGACTCCAAATTCAGTAGTAAATTGTCAATTGATGACGGAAAACTGAAAGGCTCTGTGGCGATGGACAAGTAAGCATAAACACGTTTTAAGCTGCAAAACTGAGCTCGACTTCTTAAACTTCATCATAAAAATAATGGCGCTGTTTTCTTCCAGTCTGACGCTGACCCTAGCATGGAGTGAAGTGGGGACTTTCAAGGTAAATGTCCCCAAAATTAAATAAACAAGTACATATAGCAGATTTTCTGTTGGTCACAGGTCAATAGCATGTTTTTCTCTTTGCAGACTGACTCTTTTCAAACCATGGTGTGGAGGGTGGGGAAATTTGTACTGTTAAAAGTGAACCGTGAGTCTTAAATACTTCATTTTATCCAATTCCCACTTTGTGCTACTTCCACTTCTTCATGACATTTATCTAAAAAACAACCTGTATCATGTCAAGTATGTACAGTAAACTAGAGCAACGCAGGGCAGATATGTATCACTTCCCCTTCCCTTCAATCTAACAAAGTGGAGGGTCGCTGCATGGAAACAGTGTCGCTCCTTTCCTGACTTGTGTTTTTCTGTGACAGAGAAACTGGGGGAAGGATTTCTTGTCCTCAGGATGAAACACGCAGAGCTGGTCAACTCAGTTCTGAAGATGGAGAAGGTCTGTATGTTTAGGAGAACGCACATTTGGACAGACGTTTTGGTCTTTGGATGAATCTGTAACTCAGAGCAGAGTTCATCTTTGGGCTGACCGCTGTCTTTGTCCCAAACAGGGATTCCTATCCATCTCTTCAGACGTGCAGATGTTGCTAACGCAGAGGCGCTTCAACTGACAAGCACCAGACATGGCTGCTCCTCGTCACAGTTAGTCATTAAACCTCCGACCACCAATCGAAATGAATGTTTCTGCATCTTTAGTAACAGCCCTAATGCTGCCTCCTCGAGTCTGGATTGAAAATAATAAATGTACCTTGCTTTACATAATCAAAAAAATACTTTGCCTTGAAAATTGCACATCTTATTAGCAACGTTTGAAAGGATTTGAAGGTGGAGCTGTGCTGCCTGACTTCTTTTCTCTTAGTGAAAACTTCTATTTTTAAAAATTCTTTTAGAGTGTCTGATGAATATAATGATGTGAAGATGAATGAATAAAGGATTAAAAATAACTTTTGTCATAACTATAGAGTACTTTACAGACATGTGCACTCACCGGTCACTTTATTAGGCACACCTTCATGGACCCTCTTACTTTCAGAACTGCCTCTTAATTCTTCAACTCTTCAGGTGCTGGAAACTTTTCTCAAATGTTTTGGTCCATGTTGACATGATAGCATCACACAGCTGCTGCAGATTTGTTC
>VUQR01023906.1:51276-63980 GCA_015108515.1 Hemichromis elongatus | reverse complement strand
CTTTAAAGCAGAAAAAAAAAAAAAAAAAAAAAACTGCACCAAACTTGCACAACATCACAAGCTGACAGTTCTTAGTTGGTCAGTTCAGCCTTTGTAAATGTTACAAATAAAAAAAATAAATATCAAATAAAACAACACGTTTGCCACAAATAGAGTTAGAAGAAAGTGATCAGGGGTGTAAAACTGGTTATTTCTGTTTCTCATGTAGGCACAGAATGTGACCCTGAACGTAACCCTGCAGGGCTGCACCGCAACACTGGTGAGCATTCACAACACACTAAACACTGGTGAATCCTGACATGATGCCCAGTACTCACTCGTCTTTTCCTTCTTTGTAATTTGCACCCTTCAAGAACTTGCTGCCACTTAAAGTATACATGCTGAAAATAAGTTAAACATTGAAGTATTTACATTCTCATACTGTAACACTTAACTATACAGCACATTACTGTAAGAAAAAAAACAGAATTCAGAAATCAAGTATTCTTGAAGCAAAACTTGACCACAGTGACCCACAAGAGGAAGAAGAGAAAAAACAAAAACAAAAACAAAAAAAAACAGACACGCTTGCAAAGTCCAGTCCACTGTGCTGACAGCGGTGGCAGATACACCAGTAGTCATACATTAGTTACACAAACAACTCAAAAACAGTACATTCACATACTGGCTTTTAGGTTTTGGCTGCCAGCACTTCCTACTGTCTCTGAACAGTTCAAACTGGTGCTGCTCAGACCTCAAAGTCTAACCCACGTTCTAAGGGAAGTTGGACTTTTTTTTTAAAGTGTTTCTGTTATGGTGAAAACATCACCCAAAGATACAGGATCTGATCCATCCACATGACAGAAAGCTGATGCAGTTTGTAACTTACAGTTTCCCCTTTGTTTCCATATTCTTTTACAGCCTCTGTGCATGGCAGCATTTGGTTTTGAGACATTTCGGTCAGATTTGCTGTGCACAGCGAGGTCAGTCAATCCAAAAATTTAAATTAAAGTTGCTCCAATCGAGCCGTCCTCCGCTTGTTTACAAAGACTTGAAAGCGATGATGAAATGTGTGAGACAAAAGGAAGAACCCGGTGACATGATTCAGAGGCACATTGTGAATTAGATTCTTAAAAAAAAAGAAAAAAAAAAGCTTCCATATCACAAACAAGACCAAGTCATGAGCTTCAAGTGCAATCCAATTTAAGTGTTGTTTATCTTTATAAACCGTCATTAGCTCAACGCTTCCCCGTCACTACCTGTGGTGACCGGTGTAAAAGCCTGTTGGCGCAGACTGCTGAGGAAGGACTAACAATGATCTCAAGACAAACAAATGCAGGGGCGAAGGATGAGACTATGGTTAATAGGCTGTGTTGGTAGATGAGGTGAGTGTCCCCTTTGAGGGGAAAATTACAGAGAAGCCCATCGATTCATGATGGTGGAGTAAGAAACTGGAAAGATCCATATCATTTATCTGCAACTGCTGCTGCCATGGGAGATCGCATGGTACCACGAGCAGTGGCAGTCAGCTCCTCGATTTCTGTGTTTAACCGTCTGATTACCCACTCCATCGCCTCACGACCCTAAAACAGACACAAATGCTTCACATTATAACGCGCAGTGATGAGGATTTTAAAATCAGAAGAGTAACCCTATTATCAAGGTGAGTCTAAGGGGGATTTTAAAGGCAGCTTTACCTTGTTGGCGTTCACTGATATGGTCTTGGCCATGAGACCCTCGAGGTGGTTGCTCAGGCTGACACCTTTCACACTGATCAGAGCCTCCTGTGTCAGAACTGTCCTGAATATGCAAGAACAGAAAAGTCACAAACACAGCTGAAACAAATTGTTTCTTTGTTTTTAAAATCTTGGAGTTAAACATTTAAAACCTTTTTGCAATAATATTAAGGGTTTTTTTTATATATATATTTTGCTTTTTAACTCCAACTTCACTGATGAGAAAGGAAAAACTAAGTCCCTTACTTTTCCGGGTCCTGCGGATGTGGCTTGTATGTCAACTTCTCATCCACAGACACGAGGTTGGTGAAGGAAATCTGTAAGGACAAAACACACATGGAAAGAGTCTTTTTATACCAGCATCTGCCTCAAGGAGACACATAGCAAGTGCTGAGTAGATAAGTAAATACAACTGCAGAAGTCAGGTGACAGTTACAACCTCCCATAACAATTAAACTTTAATATGTGTATTGATAAAGCATATTAAAAGTATTTAACTCACGTTTGTAGACTGCAGCTCAAAGGTCTGCTCTTTAGGATCTACTACTGAATGTTCCTGGACATATGTGCAGGTTCTTGTTACCCCAAACATCTGTAGGAAACAATAAAATAATACAACTCTGCAATAATACAAAGAAAAACAACTTAACATTACCCAGTCTGAACAAAGCAGGTCAATTATTTCTTTCATCCTCTTAACTCACCGACTTGGCCAAGGCAGGGAGCCCCCACTCTGTGCTGAGCAGTTTGGTGCTGTGTAACCGTCCCTCAGTGTCCACACTTCTGTCCAGAACATCCACACCAAAGACACTGGGGTTCATGGGATTGGGATACTTCTGCATCGCAGCCTTGGTCACCGTCTCCCATGGGTGGCTGTTTGAATCAATATCAACATTAGAAAAGGGCAGTTTAACATTCTGGTGAGTGCAGATGAAGATGAGTCAATGCTTGCTACTGAGAGTGTGCTCTTTAGTGTGGAAAAGCATTCATTTCTGAGTTTACAAATGCAAGCACCACTTAAAAATCTACCATACCTGTACTTCACTCATCTCACAAGCAACAAAAAGGACCAGTTGCATTATTGTGCATCTCTATCTCCATCAGAATAAGTGCACAAGTGAACTAGAACTGGGAGTTGACAGACATCGTTTGATTTAACTTGTTTGGCAGAGAAAATGTTTAGTGCATTCAGTACATTGCAATGCAAGCAGCAGATGGGGTGCATTTATGGCTCCAAACAGTCAGATCCATTCATGCAGGGTTTGGTCTCAAACATTCAAGTTAAGCGTCTCTGTCACCGACCTGCCGATTAGCGGAGGCCCCGCTTCATTTCCGAGCCAATTTGGGAGGTAATAATGTAGGAGAAAATGTTTTTGCTGCAAATATGGGGATATTTGAATGTGACAACATCGGTGCTGGTGAATCACAATAGAGTCTGTGTCTGCAAACAGGCGGGAGGAGAAACGCCCCCTCTGCACAGCGCAGACTCACATCAGCAGCACACGGTTTTTCTCTGGAAACTTCTAGCAGCAGGTTTAAACGACCAGACTGATTTTATTTATCAATCACTGTAAAACGAGCAGAAACGAGCGAAATATTCACGCTTTTTGTGTTTACTCGACAAACTGTTCGTTATGTTCGTTATATAACGCTACCCGTCCACAATGTCAAATACGCAGGTAGATTACATTTTTCTTTATACCGTAATAAATACCAAGACTCAGGGAAAGCATTTGAAAACACCCCCCTAAGGCTAAAAAATTTGCAATAAACCTAAACATAATTACAGTTACAGTATTCAAGGCTAAAGTTAGCTTTACGCTGCTAACATTAAAGCTAACGGCAAAAGTTAACTCGGTTAACAGGCACTTTAACTTCAAAAACCACTAAATGCAGCAAATGCAGGCTTTTGGTGTAAATATCAAACAAAATGGGAAATCAAAAGCTACTACTAAAAATAACTAATTTAAACAAATGTTAGGTAACTCGACTAAAGCGGCGCGCCTTCGTGTTATCCAACTTATCCGCAGCTTCGGCCAGACTGCACACGGAGCCACGAAAATTGATTATATAAGAAGAATTAGCCAACTTAACAACCATACTTTGTAAAACACCACCACAGAAAGAAGAAATGCTCACTTGAAAATGTGCTCTGACGTCCAAATTTTCATTTTTTACTGGTTCTTCCGTCAAAGCACGGGAGCCGGCGACAAATGACAGCGTGACTGCTGAGAGAGGAAGAAAAGAAGGAAGGAGGGGCTGAGGGAGAAACCTTTGACAGTCTCAGCAGCGATGCTCCCCCTACTGGCAGACAGAGCTGCTGCACCCTGCCTTCCAGAACAATCCGTGTAAGATATATTTGATTTAATAAACATCTTTATAAAAATGTTTAAACACATTTTTTGTATAAACATAGACTGGAACTTTCTTATTGGCTTTAGTCAATAAATAATTAACCATTCCAGTTACATAGAAAATGTGAATTTTGATGTTGTGTACGGTTAGTCTATATAATAAATAAGCAGTATGTCCCAGAAGTATAAAATTCAGAAAGCTACACAACAGGAGGTGGATCAGTTAGAAATACAAGTCCAAGGTCAGTTCACACTCTTTTTCTTTGTTCACTCTTGTTTACGTGCTTAAATTTACACAAAATGTCAGAAATCCTCACTGTTTGTTGCTACTGACACCAAGAAATCAAGCAATTTGGGTTTAATGATTTTTTTAATGGGGTCAACATTATGTGGTATATTTAGTTTTAGAATTTATATTCAGTTTTAATTTTAGCTAGGCTCAAAGTGTAAATGCTAACTTAATTTAATAACATTAACACATAACAACATTTTCATATGAAAGTCTACGGTGGCACTAGGGATGTCAAGAGATTATGCCACCAGGGAGAGTGATCTTTAAATAATTTTCTGTGAATGGTCTGTGTATGAAATATAATTTATTTGCAGCTATTGTATAATTCATTTAGATGTTTTTGATAAGGCATATGCTTAAGTAATTTATGTGTTTCTGCTAGTTTTGCTATTCTACTTCCAGCGACCCCCGCTTGTGGCAGCCTGTTACAGCAGCTCTGCTCATTCTGAGTTTCTTTCTTTCTCCTCTTTATTGAACAAATTTCCCACCTGTGGGACTAATAAAGGTTATCTTATCTTATTTTCACACAACTAGTCACTTATGACTCCACTGATGCAGTGTCATGAGGGTTGTGATTCAAGTGTACCTATATGTAATGGTTCAATTCAATTTTATTCATATAGCATCAAATCACAGCTACAGTCATTCATATTGTGAGGTACAAAATACTAATAATACACAGAAAACCATAACAATGAGATGTCCCCCAGCTTTTTTAGATCCAACATTGTGTAAATGTATTATTTCAAAGACTTGTGTGACTTGATATTACAGCATAAGAGATTTACATTGTCATTTACTATGAACTTAATTCATAGATTAACTGTTCATGTAGTCACAACATTAATATGAATAATATGAAGTCAGTACAAAGATTCACAAAAATAACCCCAATATTCACAATCCCTTTTTTTGTTGCTATGGTAACAGTGGTGAAATCTTCAGATGGAAATGGAAAGTGTTGGCTGCACAGCTGAAATATGAAAGAGAAACATTTTTATCTGTAGTTGAGTTGGAATTCTCATTCAGTCAGACCTGTTAGTGGGAAACATTTGTTGGTAGTAAAATGATTTTAAGTCAAAGACTCACATTTTCCCACAAGTTGCTTGACCTTGTTCTTTTTTATTCATTGTGCAGGATAATTTATTCTACTTGCTGTTTATAATTAAAATCAGCACCCTATAAACCTACTGCATTCATTCATATTTTATGTTTAGATATGCAGTAGTTTATACTAGATAAAACATACATTTCAGTTTAGAGCATTTAAAGCTGGGATGTCTAACTCATTTATATTGTGAGGCACAAACAGCCCACTTTCATATAAATTAGGTCTGACCAGTGAAACTCCTCTTTCTGTCAATGTAAAGAAATTTAACTGCACATGTAATCCCTGAGATGGCTTTTAAAAAAAAAAGAAGAGCAATTTTTAACTGTATGTCTGTTGTTTTCCTCCATAAAGAAATGCTGCTGTAGTAAATGAAATAAATCTATCAGAGTGACTGTTTCTGTATTATATCTTCTTTAAAACTGTTTTCTTAATTGTGTACAAATTAATTATTAATGGAATTTTTACTAGTCCCTTGCACATTTTCTTTCTTACTTTAGTTCAACAAAATATTTTCACTAAAGTATCTATCAATATTTAGGCTTATGTATACCACTTATTTATTTATTTTATTGCAATTTTACTGTCAGCTCAAACTAAACAATGAAAAGCCAGGAACTCTGTTCATCCACAGAAGGCGGGACAAATAACAATACCGCTGTCAATCATGATCAAAAACTGTTTTATTGGTTGGGAGGAAACCCGGCTTGCGCTCGTCAACACGTCATCACGCAGACATCTGACCTGTCCTTGAAGCTACAACACAGCCAAGATGGTCGCATACTGGAGACAGGCAGGCCTGAGGTATTAAAATAAAGATAAATATGCAGTTACAATGAAATGCTTGTGGTAAATATTGATTGCGGTATTTTAACAGTGTTTAAAATGAGAACAGAATGCTCTGTCAAAGAAAATATTGTTTTTTGGTGTTAAATTCTCAATTTAGCTACATAGCTAATGTACCAAGTTTCCTAATGTAAGTGTTTCCCACGGCATACGTTTAATTTAAGGCAGTAGCGTTACCTCATAACTGCGTCAGGTGTGACTTCTTCTGATAGTGTGTGGTTTGTAAATGAAGAATAGGTTGTTCTTGCACTTTACACACAAATCATTGACGGTAGCAGTTAGCATTTGGCTAACTTGTGTGTCCTCTCTGCAGCTACATCCGCTTCTCCGCTATCTGCGCTAGCGCGCTGCGGGCTGCCCTCAAGCCGCAGTTCAAAGCCGAGGCGATAAAGGCCGCAGAGTCCAACGTCAGAGTCCTGAAACCTCAAATTAAAACAGCATGTAAGTTCATCAACCCTGAAGGTACCAATGCTGTCCGATCACAGATCATGCCCTCTGATAGTATGATTGTCAAGGAGAGCCGGCTGTGACGGTGCTTTCTGTGTCTGCTTCAAACAGTAGTGTTGGGTTATTATTACCGTTGCACACACATTTAAGCTCCATATTCATGTTCTGTCTAGTCAAGGTGGAGCTGTCCTTGCATTTGAATTGTTGAATGCATAACACTTTAACAGTGCATAAGTTTAGCGTTACATTTTATGCAGAAAAGAGAGGGAAATGCTCTCCAATAAATAAATAAAAATATAAAGGAGCATATTGGTTTAGGAAATGCAAGTATACATTAGGATTTATAATAGACAAGTAGTATTAGTATTAAATTCAGTATCTGAGTGCATTTATTTGGTTGTCTTTCAGTAGTGGTCACAGGCATTAGTAGCTTGATAACTTGTTAAGATTGCTAACTGTACTTGTGCAGTGGCGGTCCTTATCAAGAGATTCTGAACTAGATGACTTGGTGCAGCATTCTGCATTCTAGTTCAAATTATCCAGGGGATAACGTTGGTAACATGGGTACTGTCCTTTTGGATGACAGCTTAAGATCTCAAATTTGTATAATTCAAACCTTACAGTCACTGAATGTTTTAGATTTATCAAAACATTTTTATGAGCATGTTTTTATTAATGTTTCCATTTTCTGCTTTGCTTTTCTTCCAGGATTTAGGACCATGATGTAGATTTTTTTTTTTTCATGGGTTGTGAGGTCCTGCAGCTTACCTGTTCTGCACACGATGGAGAAGGGGGAAAAAAAGCTGGTTAACATCAAGATGATGTGTTAGACTGGGGACCTGAATGACACTGCACCTCCCCCCCTCCCCCTTTCATTTGTAATCAAAGTTGTATTAAAGATGTATGTTGGAACTCTGTCTCTTTGTGTTTTTGCCCTTGTGGTGAATATATTGTGGTATTAACAGTATTGCATAATGAGAACATGATTTTTGTCAAACACTTTATTTTGATATAAAGCAATGGAGAAGTCTTCGTAGTTATACACAGAAACGTAGTATTTACAGAGGTGTGTGTGGATCCATGAGTATATTAGTCATTAGAAGTCAGGATGTCATCTTTTTTACACCAGTAAAAAATTTGAATCCTAAAGCATGCATTAACCAATCGTATGAAAAATCAATAGGGCCTTTTACTCTTAACTGCAGTTAAGATCATAGGTTAATGGTTCTGATGCAGGTAATTTAATAGATCTTTGGTCATTAAATTTATTAGAGTTTCCTGTAGGTTGTCATTTAAATTGATCAAATTTTCTTTCTGGAGAGGAAGTGTTTGTGAACAAGCATCTCCCTCATTAATGACTTCTAGTTTATAGTTGCATGAGAATTTTTTGGCTGTAGTACATCTTGATGTCTGACCTTTCAAATCTTTAGTAATGATTTACTGAGCTGCTTAGAAACACTTCTCAACTTGTCCCATCACTTAACGTCAGAGGCCATCACTAAAAGGGCACGCAGGGTAGCTTCCTGATAAATCATTTTCTAATAATAGATTCATGCTGATGTTCTGTTTGTGCTTTTTTTTCTTTTTCTTTTTTTTAAATTTACTTGGAAATCATCCTTCATGAGAGTAAGGCATGGGCATTCTGACATGCCACTGAGCCCTAGCTGTCTTTCTTCTCTCTGGTCATCTTGATCATGGTCTCTGGTGATCGATAGAGGAAGATGAGCTTTTCAAACAGTGTCTCTTCTAGTTCCATCTCTCCTGTCTCACGAACCACAAAAATGTCTGTGCAGAGCTTCAGGACTCTGTCGACACATGGCAGCTCCTCAAACATGATGGACCTGGATATCCCATTGAAGAATTCCCTGACAAACTTTCCAATGACTAGCACCACTGACATGTATAGACCCACGATGCTGTGGTGAAGAGGAAAAGAGGACAGGTTGTGTGTGTAAATAAATCCACAGCCAAGAGAAAGATTTCCTGTAAGGATGCAGTTAAAATGTCTTGTTACCTACCCATGTCCAGCCAAAAACCCCAGACTGGAGGGGCTGACTTTATCACTGAACACCACTAACTCAATGCTTTGACATTTGTGCTCAGAGGACGACAGAACTGGGGAGCACTCTTCCACCACCCACCACTGATCTGCCTCCTTATTTGTCGTCTCATTGACCTGCTGAAGCTGGATTGACATGGGCCTGAAGAAAGCCAGCGCCTGAAGGTCCGGACGGTCTGTCAAGTCTAAGAGATAATGTGTGTTTAAAGCAAAGTGCATGTTTTAAACACCAACAACAGGGAATAAGACTGACCCCTTTGATCAGGTTAAAATTTTCTAGAACTTAAAACTCACTTGAGACTGAAAAAATCCAAATAAAAAAAGACCATAAGGACTACTGAGAGTAACTAACCTACTTTCATCCTGGTTGCCATTTTGGACTCCGGTCCTTTGGGACCCCTGATGAACTTTGGCAGCAGAGAGTTAATAATCCTAGAGAGACAGAAAAACAGATTAACACCATTACATTTTCAAAATATTCACTAATGTTGTACACTGGAGCTCTCCAGGGCTGCCCGAGTTCCCTTAAATTAAATATAGCCACATTTTCTACATTTTTGTTTGATTTACCTATGCTTTTCTTTAAAAATGTTTTCATCATCTGAATAAGACACAATAATAAAGCACGCATAACCCATCTGATTGTGTGTTGACTGAGGCTCACACAGGTCTGCTGCTGTTGCCTTTCAGCATTCGCACAATCCCTTCCCTCAAGGTTTTGTCGTCAAACTTCACCGTGTGCTCTCCCACGGTCTCTGCATTCATTGATATGGACGCATTCCTTAAGAAGGGAACACATGTGCCAGTGTTATTTTAAGTGTTATTTGCATCTGTGCAAAGTGCAGCCAGGTTATGTGAAATTGCAAGTCCTTAACAAAAATTTGCAGAAAAATATCAAGTAATAAGAAACATTGGACCAGCTTTGCAGATTTTTTTAATCCCCAGTAAGTTAATATGACGGTACATGTACAGTCATGTGATAAAGTAAGTACACTCTCTGGTTCAGTACTTTGTATAACCCACCTTTAGCAGCAGTCTTTCACATGTGGAGGAATTATGGTTCACTCTTTAAACGTAAAAATTGCTGCAGTATATTAAGGTTAATAAGTATTCCCATAAGCTCGGTCATGGTCCTACTGTAGTATTTCAATCTGAAATCCAATTCTAGACTTTGAATGGCCCATTGCAACAAGCTCTCCTCTCAGGGATTTGTGTCTGCTCCCATTGTCTTAACACTGCTATTACTACCATGACCTGCATTATTGAAAACCAGCACAAACACATGTCCTTCCATCTTACATGTGTCCGACAATTTAGTTAACCACTACACTATGAAGCCACTGACTAGGCCATTGTAACGCCTTGATTCTTTTATTTTTAGCCAGTCAATTGTAGTTTAGCTACTGTGCTTGGGATCATTGTCCTATTGCACAACCCAATTTGGGACAATGGCCTCACATTTGAGTCACCATGATGCCCTCTGGATAGCAAACTAAACAAAGGAGTCCACAGTTTGCTTAATGATTATACGATGCTCAGGTCCTATGTCTGTAAAACAAGCCCACCTCTGTGCTTGACACTTAGTATGAGGTGTTTTTGTTGACGTGATGAATTTGGTTTTCTCCAAATGTGACAGTGAACGACATTGTTCCAGAAGTCTTCCAGAAATAGACAGTAGACGCCTCTAAACAAGCCATAGTCGGACAAACATAGTTTATTCTTTTTGTAGTTGTACTGCAATGAACTTTATCATCTAACATGCTAACTGAGGCCTGTAGAGTCTGTAGTTGGGTTTCTTTTTCTTGCTTGAGCATTGCATGGTTTGACTCTGGGGTGAATTTGCTACGGCGGTGTTTATATCTTTGCACGTTAAATTACTTTTAAGACAAATATTTTTTTCTTTCTTTGTCTCAACTAACTGACAAAAATACTAAGAAGAAATGATCTGAAGGTGAAAGATACACACACACACACACACACACACACAGCCTGACCTGAGCAGTGTCCAGCGTAAGGTCATGTATATGTGAGACGAGTTGCTGAGCTCCTGGATCATGGCGGCTCGACTGGCTGGGCTAATGGTCCACAGTAAACTGGCATCACTCTTGATCTTAGCAACAAGAATGTCTTCGGCTTCATAGTTCATGATAAACTGCATGGCAGACTGAGCAATTGAGAGATGATTAGATTCCATAGGTCATTTCAGCAAGTTCCACTGCAGTGTTTTGGTGAATTTTAATGATAATGATATTTTAACAAACTAGTGTAATTTGATACAAACACAGCATAAACTCCATTTCAATGTGGCACAGTGGGTCCACATAGGGATTTAATAATGAATAATGAATGTAATAAGTGTAGTGCCATCTCATAACCATACGTTATATCTTCTTGTAGTGGATATTGTGTAAGAAATGCTAACCAGTAATTTCTTTGTACCAGTGTTCTGATTTTCTGCTCTAATACCTGAATGACTGCTCCCTCCTGTGGTCATATGTGGTATTATTACAGTAAGGACTGAGCTCATAAATTTGTTTTATATTTTTCACAGTTGATGTATTGCATTAAAGAACCAGATTGGATGGAGTTTTGATGCTTTATGTATTTGTTTCTATTTACAGTAGAATAAACTGTGTCTCACTGGATGAGTCGCATAAACTTTGGTGAGCCTGTTGAATTTGGCTTCTGTGTAAGGCTCCAAATTCTGCTCCTGGGCGCTCATAGTGAACAAAGGCTGTGAGAACACACAAAGATGCAGCAGAGAATAAATGGATGTACACACACATACACGTAAACCATGGCACTTTTGCGGGGAAGTGATGTTTCTTGTGTTTAATGATAACAAGTATGAATTTAGTTTTCCATAAACCACAACTTTGCTGTTTGACTTTAGCAGGAAGCACAAACTGTAAATAATATCAGTAACCATAAAGGTATTTGTGTCGAGGGAAAAGTATAATTAAGATAAAATATGATGTATCGATTCTGACCTCGTATCCTGCGATGCTGAGCTGGATGGAGACGTCTAAAGGCTGATTGGTCACTCCGGCTGCTGACTGGACCAGTGACATGAAGAGCAGTGGGAACCAGATGATGCTGATGAGAGCAAAGATGATGAAACCTCCCATTCCATATTTCACCACTTTCTTCTTCTTCTGCCCCGGAGGGTGGGGGTATTTCTGGAAGACGTTAAATTTCAACAGCTTATTTCAGTTTTTCAGCGTCATAAATTTGTAAAGGTACACAAAACGTTCTGATAGCTCACAGCCCAGACTCTCTCATATTTTTAATGGCCTGAAAAAATGGACACTGAAAAACAGACATTTTTCTGTCATTTAATTGTTTATTTTGTACTTGTTCAGGGACTAAAATTATTTAAAAAGTCACTTTAACTACTTTGTTAAGCACTCTCGCTTACTTTCTCAGACTCCCTCCAGCACTTGAGGACGAATATGTTAGCATAGATATCTTCAACACAAATCCAACTGGAGAGAGACAGCGTGGTGTCGGTCCAAACCCAATCCATCACCGCCCTCAGCTCTGTCAGGAAGGGAACCATCCGAAAACTAAAAGAGGAGAAGAGGGAGAGAGAAAAAAGTTTTTATTAAAATAAAAATTTGATCAAGCTGCAAACAAAACAGACACATTGTAAAACATGTGTCTGATGTATTTATTGTGGAGGTTATTTAGTTACAGTTTAGACAGTTTTTGTACCCCTGAAAGAGGAAGAGGTTCAGGTAGTTGTAGTTCTTGGTGAGGAAGTTGCCCAGGATGCGGTTTGGGTAGCCACATTTGATCTGGTACGCAGACAAGCCGAAGTAGATGCACTTTACAAAGTACCACAGCTGAGCAATTGGGTTTCTGTTAAACCTCCTGCAGCAAA
>VUQR01023906.1:25607-51256 GCA_015108515.1 Hemichromis elongatus | reverse complement strand
AGCTCCTGCAGCAAAAAAAAAAAAAAAAGAGGAGATATCAATCTTTGCTCCTTTTATTGTCATAGATCAGATTTGTTTATTTTTATTCTTACATACAAATTTATTAGGCCTCTTTCAAATGTAAGATTTATGTGAAATTAATCCACCAGTATGTGCAAGCTCTTTAACTGGAATCATATTTTTAATGCTAAAATATAAGTATTGTTGTTATCCATGACATTTTTAGATTTACTGTTTTACAAAAAAGCTAAAAAAAATTGTAAAGCATTATTAGTTTTTGATTACGATGCCAGATTACAGTTATCCAGCCCTGAACAAAAAAATTTGTTCTGGTGGTGTTTAATGTTTAAAAAAAGTCAGTCATACCATGCTAACTTTTTTTTTTTTACAAAGCACTGTATTCAGTTTGAATTTATTTTACTGAGTAAAAATGAGAAGAAGAAGAAGAATTTACTGAACAATGACCTCTCTGTGACACCAGGGAGAATGAAGAACATCCAGAAGTGTATGCCAAATACCAGCACCACCTGGAAAACACACTTTCCCAGCAAAGACTTCTTCAGGTAAAGGGCTCGGTCCACTATCATGGTACCAAACTGGATCAGCAACATGACCAGAAAGGCCTCTGGGACCTGGTCTTCTGACAGCGACTCTGTGATATCAGCCGCTGCAGAGTATTTCTAAAGAGCGATGAAAATTAGCCTCATCATTCCAAATCATACATGTCAAGTAAACTTTAATTATGATTTGAATAATAAGAAATATTCAGATTTTTGTGTAGTCTTACCCCAAAAGCCCAGTATCCGTATATGGTGACAATAAAGTTGACCACATCAATGAGAAACATGAGGGCGTAGACGTCACACACGGGGCTGTAATCTGGGTGAATGATGTCATAGAAAAACTGCCTTATAGGTAAGTAGATGTGAAGGCCGCTGCAGAAAGAGAAGAGACTGCAGAGTAAGACAGAAACGAGGAAACTCCCCTCCACTAAAAAACATCTATGGAAAAATATTATCTACCAAAATAAAGTAATGAAAAAGACTTCAGAAAACAGATTCAGTAGACTGCAGACAACTCACATTTCTATGGTGGCAGCTTTGGCTTGTAGCATCCTCTCTCTGATCTGCTGTCTGATTCTCTGCTTCCTTGTCAGGGGAGCTTTTTGTCGTTCTCGTCTCTTTTTCTTGCTTTGCTTCTTTTTAGGCTTCATCTCTCCAGTTTAAAAAATAAACAAATAAATAAAATTGAGAAATATTGACCATTTGCTGGTAATGAATTCAACATGACAACTTCCACAAATAAGATAATGAACATGGAGACTCTTTAATTCATTCAATACATGTAGGGATCTTCTGAATATTCACCACCAGATTCTGTAGAGTTGCTTTTTTTCTGTCTACAGAATAAGGAGGTGGTGGACGCCTGGAGGGGAAGGAACCTCAGACGGCGTGGTGGTTGCTCCCTGCTGCCCATCTTCTCTGCTCCGGTCTTCTTCTTGTCTACTTTTTTCTTCAGCTTCTTGAAGAAATCAGGCATCTCAACCTCCTTGTTGTCCCACAGCCCATGGCACTGCAGGGACATGGACACAGGCAGCACTTGAACATTTCAAAGTAGCTGCTTAGAAAAGGTTTACAGTGGTTAATTTTCACATTACCTTTAGGATAGATCGGTGGAAGAACAGCGCGAGCAGCTGAATTAGGTCAAAGAGGACATAGCCGTCCTTCTTCTCCACCCCAATGATGTTGGGCAGGGCGAAGGGCCGCTCGGCATTGATGCCTCGGTAGGCAGACGTGGTCCAAGGGAAGAAACCAAACTGGAAAAAGTACTTCACGACAACATTCAGCTGATACAAACAGGAGAGACGGAAGAGATGCGTGTAATTCAGATTAAATTACTCAAAAGACCAACCATTAAAAGCATTATTTACATAAAAAGTTTTTAAACTAAGAAACTAAAACACTTGCTTCATTTAGATTTTATCTGACATGTTTACACGATAACCTACTTCTGTGTAAATGATGGCTGTCATCCAGAAGCGTTTGGTTGGCCGAGGCACAGACAGCATGGCCCAGAGGAATATGAGAATCGGCAAGATGAGGGAGAGGAACGAAGCTGACACAATGTGGTTGAGGATGATGACAAAGTAGCAGAGCATCTCTGACTTGGACACCATGGTGTTATAGAGGGCAAACAGCAGCTTCAGCGGCCTCGGCAAGGTCACGAAAAACTTGTCGGACTCAGAGATCTCGTCATTTTCAAACATGCTTCAGTAAGGACAGAGGAAAGAGGAAGAGACAGTGATGGAGATTAAACCTCTAAAGAGATGCAGCAGCTTATATCTCTTTCATCCTGCACACTACATTTCTTGTGTCTACTAACTTGTTGAGCAGCAGCTCGCTGGCAGTAAGGTTCCTTGTTTCTTGACTCAGAGGTCTGGGAGACTCAGTGAGGTCCAAACTCTTCTCTCCATCGCTATCCCTAAGATCCAGCGAGCTCCATTCTGGGTATTCGGCACCTTCCTCCTTTTCTCTTTGTAGCGATTCCTCATCGCGCTCCTCTTTCTCCACCTCAGGATCTTCTTGTTGTTCTTGTTCTTCATCGCATTTCATCTCAACTTCTTCTTGTTTCTCATCATCCTCCTCTTGTTCATGAAGTCCTTTTTGTTCGTCATGGCTTTTAAGAAACAAGTGAATCAGACATCTTACTTTCAGGAATCAAAGAATCACATTTTGAAAGACAGTTCTGTATCTGAAGCTGTTTCTGGTTAATGAAACATTTCCTAATATGATGTGTGATATTCATATGGCGATTGCTGTTTTTCTGACTGGGATGAAGGAAAGGAAGAAGTCATGCTCAATGGAAAATAATAATTTGCATTCAAGTTTTTGTCTGTTTTCACTAAGATCACAGCTAAAAGACAGGATTAAACTGAGCGGAAATATGTGTCTAAAGCATGTCATTCTTCACTGCATCCATTCACCTGGGTGAAAGTTCATCAGTGTCAAAGGATGTCATGTCAATATTGGCCTCTTTCAGGAGCCTTCGTCTAAGCTGCTCAGCAGCAGGTGACACAGCAGGAGGCTCATCCAGCTCCTCCTGCGTTGGCTGCCGGGACACCAGCATCGTCTCATCTGTCATGCAGCTGAAATTGAGATGGAGGGAGAGACTCAGTGAGCGTGCCTACAAGGTAAAGTATGACTATGTTGTCTGTGTGTAGCCTACCTGGAAACACTGCTGCCCCAGGAAATTTTGGAGGCTTGGTTCTTCAGCTTGGTGTACACGTGTTGTGAGGAAGGGATGGCAGCTGGAGAGTTGGGAGCTGACAGGGATTTATCTAGATCATCCTGAGACGACAGTGTGTTCTGACAGGACTTCCAGTTTTCATAAAACTGCTTCACGCTCTCCTGACTCACCTCTTTGCCCTGCAGAGCCAGCGAGTCAGATAATACAGACATAAAACGCTAACATGCGCATAAGCATAGTGCATCATGGTTAATGTGTTCATGGGTTAAATATAAATATCAGCCTTGAGATTAATTGTAAAACTTGATCTGAAATGATTGAATTGCTTATTGATTAAAATCAAGTGTTTATTCTTTCAGCTGACCTTCTTTTGCTGCTGGTTGAGTAACGTTCGCTCGAAGCGCAGCACTTTGGAAATGTCCAGGTTGTCTTTACAAAATGAGTTCAATCCCTCCGTCAGGTCATCAAGAAGAGACTGAAGGAACACGCAGCTGAACTTTATTGTGCTGATGATGCGCTGCAGGATGTTTTCTGTAGGAGGGTATGTGTAAAAGCTCAGTAAGCCAATTAGAGGGAAGGTTTTCCATGCATTTGATTTGCTTTTAATGCTTCCTGTTTTCATTGGAACAAGAAGCAGAGGGTTATTCGGATCTAGAGCATTTACTAGTTGGAAGTGGAAGTGTATACCTTTTTTCTCCTCTCCCTCCTCCTCCACAACACTTTCATCTGGTTCGTCTTCACTGGATTCTGCTTTATCAATGCCTGGAGAACAGGAGCCATCATCAAACCGTTTGTGATGCAGGATGCCGTTACAGTTACAGTCCAGTTTACCATACATCAAATCATTTCATGTAATCTATACGCGCATGTCTACTAGCAAGAGTGACACTAGTAAAAACCAAATGGTCCTTTCTCACCCTGCTGCCTCTGCAGCTCTCTCTTTGCTTTCTTTTTCTCTTCTTTCTTGATTTTTGTTTTCTCTTTCTTCAGGTCCTTCAAGGCCGTCTTGGAGCTCGTGACCCAGGCCTCATAGGCCAACTAAAATAAAGATAAAAATGCACAGATCACCCATTGATCTTACAACATAGATTTTTTTTCATTGACAAAACTCAAAATAACACTTTAAGAGAAAAAAAAAAAGTTAATTATTTTAACTGTATCTTCAATGCTTTTAGTTTTGGCTCAGATCATTCTGGCTCTAACCTGAAAAGCAGATTTCTTTTTTGGTGGTTGCTCTTCCTCTTTCTTCTCATGAACTTCCTCTTCCTCCTCCTCACTGTCGCTCTCAAACAGGTGGTAGCCACAGTTGTTTTCCACTGTGTTAAAGAGAGCAGTGTCAAAACTACATGCACACACAGACATACCACTGAGCTTTACAACAAGGCATCTGATCTGCTCTAAAGAAGCAACTCTGTGCTGCATTTACTGTCAGGTTAAGAACATTTCTCTGACTAATTTGAGAAAAGAAGTGAAGCACATAACTCTAATGATAGAAAACAGCATCTTCACTGTTTCCCTTGCCAATACTCTCATTCCTTCTCACTGTTTAAAGCTCCTGCTCACCTCCAGGCTGAGAGACCCAGGGCTTCCACCATTTTCCTGCGTCTCTTTTTGCCTTCTCGTCGTCACCTGGAATATATGGTTCAATTTGTTTATGTGTTTATGATATTTACTGGCTTTCATTAAGTAAACACATTCGTCACAGAGAAAAAGAGAAGCAGACTAAACCCTCTCCTCAAACATCCCTCACCGTACTCTCTCTACTGTATGAATTTGGCCTGTATTTCTTGCTAACATTAGAAGCTGAAAAAGAGTCACTTGTGTTACCGGGTGTCACCTGCTCCTGATCAGCAGAAGGTCCTTCTGGTGGTGCAGGTCGACTCTTCTGTTTAGATTTGATCTTCTCCATCCTATAGGAAAAAAGCTGAAAGGTTAGTTTATAACTTAAGGCTTAGGAAGAGGGGAAGTGTGATGGTTTTTACTGTAAACTACATCCACTAATGGTTTCAGTTTAAGCGTTCTTACTGTTTCTTCAGCGTCTCCACTGATTTCTTTTCCATCTCCAGTCGGGCTGCTACCTGTTTTTTCACTTTGGCCTCAAACAATTCAGCACCCCTTCAAGGTCGAGATGGACACAGACATTAACTGCTGTTTTAGCTTTTACTTTGCTTGTTTGTTTTTACATTAACACACAAAGTTCACATTGTGACTCTAAAGCAGGGGTGTCAAAGATAAAGCCCCAAATGTGTGACAAAATTGGCCCGGCACAGACTCCACTCCAGACTGTTATTACAGGACATTCTGGGCAATGTTTTACACATTTATTACTTACAATTTAAAGAGTCTTGTCTTCATATTTCTTTTATTTAGCAAAACTGAGACATACTGTTAAAACCACTCTTTTTCTAATATATTTAGATATCTCAGCAATAAATATGTGCAAATAAGCTTCTGTATACAAACACAAAGAAAAGAAAGTTTCACTGATCTGGCCCACTCAGGAAAGTGGGTAGTGTCTGACCCACCATGTAAATTGAGTTTGACTAAGAGATTAGTGATGTCTTTTTACAGCTACTATGTTTAAAAACTTCCTACAAGCAAACAACAGAAAAAACCATCTGTACTTTGGTAACTCTAGCATAGCCTTGACAGCCTTAGTAAACTCACAGCACCTCAAACAAACCTGCAGAAATACATTTTTTAAGTTAGGACCAAATCACATTGTTCTTTCCAGGAAAATTATTGGAAATTATTATTAAAAAATTGTGTGTAATAAATTATCCATAAAAGAGAGAGCTACCAAAGACCTCTCGTAAACAGCTGTGAGTGCTTTCTGATGAATTCTTGTGTCTTTGGTTTTATTTTATTTTTTAAGTGTTACACTCACGCTAGATTTATTCAACTTTCAAGTTTTATGAGTACTGTATGTTATAGACCTAAACCAGAAAATGAAGCACTGACCTAGAGGCCAATATCTTAGAAGACTTGAGGTCAGACACCACATAGAGGAAGTAGTAGCTGAGGAAGACCCTCCTTTGTGCCAAGAGGACAGTGAAACAGATCGCATCCCAGACGATGCCGGCTTCACCCGCAGGCAGCTCACATTCATCATCGGGATCGGCTGAAAGACACACAGGGTAGAAGAAATGTGTCTGAATAATTTACAGCAGATTTTACAAAACTTTTACATGACTTTTACATTATTGCAACCTCTAATGACTACAATAATAACTCTGATTTTAATTTTAATATCAACCAAATATGTATACAAACAGACATTTAGTTATGCTTCAGTTTGGCTAATTTTAACCTGCAAAATAAAGTGTAACTATAAAAATAAAAAAAAGATTAATGTGACACAGCTGTAAAAAAGAGTTATAAAACATTTAAAAATGTTGTATGTCAACATAAAAGCTCATTTTTAATTTTCCATCAAGTTATTTGTTGTGTTTTTTTCTTTTTTTAATGATGCTTATAAAGAAGTGAGGATTATTATTATTTCAGCACTTTGACAATTACACAGTTTAGCTCACAAACTCTGCTCATGTATAATAAAATATATAGTTTACATAGACTGGTATACACTTGCTAGTACCAGGTTGGACCCTCTTTTGTCTTCAGAACTCTTTTTTTGCTTCACGGCACATATTCAACAAGGTGCTAGAATTATTTTGGTTCATACTGACATGATTGCATCACACAGTTGCTGCAGATTTGCAAGTTTTGCATTCATGATGTGAGACTCCTGTTCCACCACATCCCAAAGGTGCTTCATTGAATTGGCCTCCACAGTCACTCGAATGAGTTACTGTTATTTATTAAACTTAAAATAAGTACAGTGTGGAAATGTTACATTTCATGGAATCTGGTCAAATGAAAGTGACTTATTATTGGTATACACTTTTTGTCCTTTGTCCTTCTCCCAAGGACATTTTCCTTAATTGTTAATTATTTGAATAAATGAACCTTTGATTTGTTATATTTCAGTTGCATTTTACTCAAAATCATTGTTTCGTGTTTACTTATTTATGTCATATCATGTTCAAAGTCACTTAAATTACCTTTCATAACCAAACGGATGCTCATTTTGAACTTCAGGAGGTCGTGCATTGAGTTGCAATGTGATTGGCTGATTAGAAATTTGCATTAATGAGAGGTTGAACAGGCGTACCTAATAAAGTGGCTCTAAGTGTAAACAGTGGTCTTCAAACTGTGTGGTGCGCCCCACTGGTGACAGTTCTGACAGTTGGGGCGCAAGTTACCTGGCAGAAAAGTCATGTGGAACTAATATTTAATATCGGAATCACTTTTACGGCGGAACAAAGAAATTTGTGGCAGTTACATTAATAACATGCGCATCCGCTGAAAAGCTGCAGATGCCTGTGTAAGTCGCAATAAGTCGACAGCCGCAATAAAGAAGTGTACGTCCACATGTTCACACTTTTCAGTACACTTCTTTATTGCAGCTGTAGACTTGCATATGCGGCCTCAGCTTTTCGGCTACAGCCTGCGCACATCAACAACAAGATCTAGTTCTTCTGTTTTAAGTCGGGGAGACGTGATTGGAGACGTCGCTCAGGTGTGTCCTTCCCCCGCAGCCGCGCAGTAGACCGCGCCCCGCCACAGCTCTGCAGTCAAAAACAGGCTGAATAGTATTAAACTCTCACTAAATTATATATTTTGCATCTCTGTTCACAAGTTTCTGGATTTCTTTTTTTTTATGAGGCTAAGACTGTATTTTATTTTTCCATGTCTGGCAATGTTCACATTCTGTTTAACTTGTTGCTTTTTTGAAGAAATGGTGTAGACTAATGAAGCAGTCTAGTGACAAAAGTTACAAATAGTTGTTTGACATGAAGGTTGTTTGTTTAAAACAAAAATTACCAAAGGAATTATTGTGAATGAGTTTATTATCTAAATAAAGTTACAGCTAGGCTTTTCTGTCATTGTTTTGTTTAGACGAGGCGTAAAAATATTTCTTGCTACCATATGGGGAATGATGTAAAGAGTTTGAGAACCACTAAAATATACCATCAGAAATTCTGGCACATTCTTTTCTCCCTAACAGAAATCATGACTAAATATCCTTGTTACAGAAACTTACGGACATCATAACCTTTGATGGTGCAAAACATGCTAAAGGCCTGAATTAGCCAGCAGCTATTCTTCACCAGGCTGTCCAGGTAGGCACAAGAACCCAGCTGAAAGAAAGGCAAAAAGAGGAGTTCATCAGTAATGCATGATTAAAAAATAAATAGCTGCATTTCTTAAATTATTCTGTATACAACTTCTGAACTTATTTATGGTACGGTTGCTTACAGACAATAGGTTCTTCATGGCGATCACAAAGCAGGTGTACCCAATGAGCCAGTCCCATAGTCGCAGGATGTATCTGACTGGCTGCATCAGCACACTGCCTCCAAACAACATAAAGTAGAAACAGGCCACCAGGTAGCCGAGACAGAAGATGTTGATGCGCGTCGTGCCAGTGATGAAAATGAGACAAAGCACCAGCCAAAAGAAGTAGCTGAAAACAAACACCTTCACCATATCAAGATAGCACCTGGGGACAAAACAGAGACCACATCTGTATTTTAAAAAAATATTAAGTTCTAGTTTAGTTTTCGTTGGTTTTATTGTCAGTGTTAGTATTTGTCTAATTTAATGGAGGGCAGGATTTAGAAAAATCAGGACAGGTATTACAACACAAACACTGACTCACAGTCTTACACACATCCAGACTCCCAATAAATACATTCATCACTGCCCCATGAGGCAAGTTGTTATAAAATCAATTATATCAATTAAATCAAACTAACAAATAATAAAACTTCCACTATATTTTGAATTGATTTTAATTAGATTTACAGGTTCACAACATGTTTTAGTTATTTTAATGTCTTTCAAGAGTCTAGTTTTTATTTTTATTTAAGTTAAATAAAATGTTTGTTTTTTTCATCTAATTGTAGTTTTTAGTTTAGTTTTAGTAAACTATAATGACCACGGTAAGCACGTATTTAAAACTATTCAAATGGTTTAATCTTTCTCTGTATTTACATTAAGATAAAGCAAAAAGTTTATTATTAAAGTGCACCCTCTCCATATTTACTGTACAGGCTTATTATGTTTTTTATGGGTTTAATTGAATACATTTCATTGCTTTTTCAAATTAGGTTTGACATGTTTAAACAAGATAAGAACTGTTAAAGGTTTTAACAAAACAGTAAAATGAATAAATGGGTTTGTATTTTAACAGTTCAGAAAAATCTAACTAATGTAACTATTTACTATTTCATATTTTTTTAAGCCCTTTTTGAAGGAGTGATTTGTGTTTCCATCCCCACGATTCACCCTGTACTTCTACCATGAACTCTGCCACCTCTTCATGACCTCTATCTAAACAACAGGCCTCTGAAATGCAGCCTGACACTTTGGAAATTCATAATCATCAACATTTAGAGATTATGCTGATAACTACTTGGGTGGTTTTATTCCATATGTCCAGGCTTTTGAACACACTAGGAAAACAAGGACATTTAATAGTAACTTACAAAATTACTGCAGTTTAGCATGGGAACACTACAGGCCTAACCAGAGTCAGTAATAAATCTAATTCTTGCACTGCAGACATTAAGGAAGCATTCAGTGCAGTTGTAGTACAATGAATAAATGCATGGATGTGAACAATCAGGGGAGGATTCATTGATTTATGGGGGTTTTTTCTGTTTATATGTTTAATAAAAATCATGAGCTCTTTTCTAAATGTGGCTTCTGTCTGGAAGCGAGGCCCAAGTTGCTCCCTGTGGTCATTGACATTCCTCACGCACATCAACATAATGGAACATTATGTGGTGTTATTATGTGTAAACAAATAAGCAAGTTATTTCTCATTAACCTGCTAGCTCCTTAGTACAAAGCCTGTCTGGTGAATTTACAGTAAGTCAAAATCCAGCTTCCTGCCTTTTGTGCACACTTTTCTGGCAGCTCCATTGAATCGAACTAAATCAAATCTTCCAGCATTGTCCAAAGTACATGTGTGATGACGGCTTTATTTCTTAAGTTGGCAGATGGGGTTTTCATCAAAGAAATACGTCAAGACTTTTGTTGTCCCTAATGTGTGTTGAAACAAAGGAGCCCAAGCCTCAAAATAAAATCCATGCTAATGTGGCTTGCTTGCAATTTTACAAATAGGGCATTAAGTAATTAATTAATCTATAATATAGGTGGCAGGGGTTAGTTAAAACAATCAGAGAAGGGGAGCAGGAAGGGTGAATGCGAGCGAACTGTGCAGAGCAATAGGAAGGATGATCATTTAGATTAAATCTGAGCTTGTTCAAAGAGTAGTAGGACAAACAGTTCAATCTACTTTCATGTATTTTGTGGCCATCATAATCAGAAGATTCAGACATTCTGCATACACGGCACTGGGTCCTGGGCGCAACAGCATAAGCAGAGAAGCCCATGCCTTCCTCTTTCCAGCCACCTCCTTCAGTTCATCCAGGGGAACACCGAGGCATTCCTAGGCCAGCTGAGAGAAATAATCTCCCCAGCAGGTCCTGGTCTACCTTGGAGCTTCCTCACAGTAGGGAAAAACTCCTCATCCAGGAGGCACCAAAAGGCATCCTTCTCAGATGCCTGAACCACCTCAGCTGGCTCCTTTCAATGTGGAGGAGTAGCAGCTCTACTCTGAGCCCACCAATGACTAAAACCTATTACTAAGGGGGCAGGCCAGCTTGTTTACACCACTTGTGTCTGCAATCTCATAAGCTGGCATGGAGACAAATTCCTGTCTTTATTTTAATGTTAAATTGTACATGAATGACTAATTCCATATGTATTTTCCAAATGGAACATTTTTGTTTTTGTCTGAGAATTTTCAGAAATATATTTTGTGGATAGCAAGAAATCTGAAGACTGAAATAAAGCCCATTAAGAAAAGTTCCTGGAAATGAGACATGCATAAATTAATAATCTAATTCAACCTTTTAATGCTCCTAAAATGACCACAAATGAGAATGATGGACTCCCAACTTTCCACATGCAGTTTAACCCGCAATACAGGAAGCTGTTTGAAGAGAGTGCTGGATTATGGAGTTCAGGATATTTCCTGCTCTGATCAGCACTAAATTTAGATTTTGAGGGTGAGTCATGTTAAAGACAAAAAGATGATAAACTGAACAACAGAATTACACATTATCAATGTAGTCTGACAGCTGTGAAAAGACAGATATATCAACCCTACAACAATTAAGAATCATACTGGAGGTTGAAGATTAGTTATAGAAAACGCACAAAAATATATATATATTAAAAAAATAGAAGTACAACTTTCTGACCTGCAGTGAAGAAAGTTGTCAACAGGTATGAACTGGTTGAAGGAGCAAGGATCCAAGCTGCGGCTGATCTCGACGTTGTCTCCGGCCAGCAATCGCACCGCTGCTCGGTTCTCCTCCTCAAACACGTGCCACTGCAGAGACGAGCAGAGTAGCAGCAGGTAGTCATCTGCAGACGGAAAAGGACAGAAAAGGGAGTCAGAGGAAGTTGGACACAGGGAATTACAGAAGAGGAAAAGAAAATCAACAAAAGACAAAATAATAACTTTAAAGATCAACTCACAGAATATGAATAAAGGATTGGGTCTCATGGCAAAGTCTGGCATGTAAAACCACTTAATCACATTGGAAGACAAAGGGTGAACAGCTGTTCTCCAGGGGTAATCTACCACGCAAACAGAATAAAAGGCAAAGCACAGATTATTTTCATTTACATACATTTATATTTTCTTGGAAGTGATTTTGTCACGGCCCTGGGTCTGAGCGATCCAGGGTTCCTGTGCAGTTTTGGACTTGTGTTGTATTGTATGCATATTTGGTGTTTGCTGTTCCTTGTTCTCCCTGCTTGCAGGCGTGTGTGTGTGGATGCAGGTGTGTCTGGGAGCACCTGTTTACAAGGCACCTTCAGGTATTGTGGGTGTGGTCCTGCCAGGCCATTGGCCACACCTGAAGACCTCACACACCTGCAACTAATCAAGGCTCATCAAAGGAGCTACTTAAGAGTGTGGTGGAGCTCTCTCTGACGCTGGATCATTGTGTGACAACCCGTCAGTCTCTTGGCCAGTTCGTAAGTTGGTCTGCTGCATTAATGTGTGTCTTATGGCTGCGTCTTTGTTATTTTCCCCAGGAGAAGTGTGGAGGCGAGAGGGCAGCAAGCACAGGGTGCTCAGACACTGAGGAGCAGGGACTTGGACACGATCACGGGGAAGAGGACACGTCACGGGAGTCGGGAGCACATGGGCATTTATTGTTGTTTTTTCATTCACTGTAAATAAATAATTCAGAGCTTCGCGCCTGGGTCCTCCTTTCTCACCTCCCCACGGTTGGCCAGCGCCGACCGTGACAGATTTAGGTGATTAAATTTTTTATCTTAGAAAGTTTATTTATATATTTTTTAAAGACATGGAAGCAAAACTGCTACAAACTATTAAAAACATCCTTACCAACACAGAAAGCAGGAGGGATGCCGATGCAGAGCAGATACTGCAGCACCATGAGGCCCGCTGTAAAGGTGCAGTATTTAGACCACACTTCACCAATCGCCTTCCTGCGTCGCCGTGACAGGACGGCTAGTAAGGTGCAGGAATGGAGCAGGGCATAGAAATCCATCCTCTGACCAATCACATTGACTGCCACGATTAAACTGATCTAAGAAGAAGAAGCAGTATGTGGAAAGAAGTCAGAGATGGGCACTTTCAATTAAAGAGACACAAAAACACAAACTGCATGCCTGAAAAAATACCTCGAGTCCAAATTTGTAGAAAAAGAAGTTGAAGAAGTACTTGATGCATGGCAGGATGCCGTGATCCAGGTGCTGCCTGGTGATGCCTTGGAAGATAATGCTGAAGGGTGGAGGCTTCAGGCTGTTATGGAGACGAAAGTAGAGCTGGTGGCGGTGGACAGTGGCCTCAAACACCAGCAGACCCAGTACCATCAGATGGTTCTACCTCAGCAAAAAAAAAAATAATGATAATTATATTAACACTATATTGATGGTATGCAAATCAAAGTGTTATTTTCTCTAATTAAAACTACTGCAAGTAATGGAAATCTAAATTTCTTAGAGATCTTTACCCTAATGAAGTTTCATGAATAGTAATCAACTTTAAAAGAGATTTTAAAAGCAGGTGCACTCTTTTCTAAATGTTGGAAAGTAAAAATCACAATTTCACACAAAAATCGCAATTTTTTCCAGATACCAAACACTGACATGTTTCAGCTCACCCTGAGACAAGGGAGGATCCTGCCCTCACACTTGCGCAGTGCTCCACACCAGTAGACGGGGTCAACAGGCTCGATGTAGAGAATGGACCTCCTCAGCAGCTCTACCATGTTTCCTTTTAGCTCTGCTCCATCATCCAGGCCCGAGCTGTTGGAGGGAAGTAAGCCCTGGACAGAGGAGTCAGACTCATTATCAAAGCCTGTTTGTGCCTCAGTATGAGAGATGATATAAGGACCGTGTGACTTAAGTTTGTCATTTTTGTCATACTAGAAGAAATCGCAGCCCACATAAGTACAACCCTAAGTGACACAGTGGGTTCCTAGGGTTCGAGGGTGGGAGGGGGGCTATCCTAGCTGACACTGGGGTACACCCCAACAGTTTGTCAATAATAAATAACAGTGCTAACAGAGGACATCAATGCTTACATCTACACCTATGGGAAATTCACAATCACAAATGAACTTAACCTGCATTAGCAGGTTTGACCCCAGAACCTTCTTGCTATGAGGTGAGTATAACTGCACTACCACAGAATATAAGCGCAAAAAAAACACAATAACACAGAAAGCTTAATCCAAACTCCAGAGACTTATGAATACATAAAACTCACAGCAGTGCAGTTAGAGGAGTAATCAAGGGGTTTGATGACTTTGAGCTGGTAAAACATCTTGCACACCACCATGACACATGCCCACACGGCAGAGATGCTGGATGCTAAAGATCGTAACCGTGGGAACGGGAGTGCAAATGCCCACAGAACCAGGAAAAGCAAGTTCATCAGTGAAACCTGTGCAAATGAAAATCACAATTTCTGTTTTTAAAATATATTAACATATGAATGTAAAGAGAAGAAGAAAAGCTGAAGATGAAATGTGCCCCTTTTTTATGATCATCAACATCAGCACTGATTAAGTCCATACTTTGGGTATATTTTTTTGTTGTTGCTTTAATAACTTGTATGTACACACCTATAGAGTTTATGCATACATGATCAGAGCCAACATCCCACCTCTTGCAGTGATACCCAGATGATGCCAGACGACACAATTTTGAGGCTGTGGAGCTCCAACAGCCTCCAGCTCAGCTCCTGGAGCCTTTGAAGCCCAGACAGACCCTGAATGAGCAGCAGGCTCGCCCGATCCACAATCACAATCCACTTGTCCTCACTGCTGCTGTGTACTGTTTCTAAGAAGAGGAGATGATAGCAAGGGTAGAAAAGGGCATCAGACATAATTTGATCATCAACACTGGATTATATCAATGCTGCAGCCGCAGACAGTAACAGTACAGTCTCAGTTATCTGAAGAGGAAACATCACAACATGTGAATAGACTCCAAATGCTTAAAAATTGAAAGAGTAATGTTTGAATCTGAGCTAATATAAACTGTTAGGAAGCCACTGAGTTTCAAAGTTCAAAGAGTAAAATTCTACCTAAAATTCATGATTTTCACCCATAAAAACAAAAACAACAACCTGTGCCAGGTTGTTAATGAAAAACATTATTGTTCCAGATACTGTTGTTTTTATAATGCTGTTAATATTTATTTTCCCAGTTACCTGCTCCTGTCTCCTCCTCCTGCTCCTCAGCCCCTTTTTCTGAGGAGCTTTGCTGTCCAATGCTGGCCAGAGTCTCCTGACTTTTACCATTTCCCATCTGCTCCTTCACAAGCCTGCCAACCACAATGAGCGCGTTTCAATTAAAGAAAATCTGACAAAAAAACTTCAGGAATTCAAAGGAGGTTTTACAGGTTGTTATATATCCAAGTATAGGGAGAAACCTTTCATCCAAAAAAAAAATATTAATACAATACAGTATAGAGATAATAATTTTAAACACAACAACCAAGACTCTTACCTTTTCTGGAGCTTTTGAATGTTTTCTTTAATGCTGGGATGAAATGAGAATATTGAGAGTGTTTATAATATTTTGGTTACCTCAAAGCATAGCAAGAGACTATTTTATTATTCTCTGACTTTTAATATTTTTACATAACTGAAACCAAATCCAATGTTCTCACCACATAAAGAAAGTTCATTTTGATTCAAACACAGATTTTATCCAAAGCTGTGTGAGATACGGCCAATTGTGGTGGATCTTTATACAAGCTATCAAAGTATTTGAACTGAAATATTTATAAAAGGAAAAATGCCACACTTACGTGTCAGATATCTCATTGACTGAACTCATGAGCTCCTCCTCTCTATACGAAGAAGAGGACAAATGACACACATAGAGTATGTAGTAGTGTAGTCATAAGGTAACGAGATCATAAACATTTCATTCGACTTATCAAAATTAATGAACAAAAAAATTTAAAAACTCCTTTCAGTTTTGTGTTGTTGTGCATCTTTTGCACTATACCCAGTGCTGCTACAATTTTAACATCTTATTAGCTGAGATTTCAACATAAATCTCAAAATCTTGCAGAATGCAATCATTTCTGTGTCAAACTTACTCGACTTTTACATTAAGGATCATTCGTGGTAATGAGTTCTCTGGCTACAATTCAACTATGGCTCAGGTGTGCAGGGAGACAACCCTGAAGGGAAGAATTTAAATCTGGTAAGGTGTTCTCAAGGATTTACAAAGCTTTTTTTATTGCACCTTATACAAAAACCACAATTAGCATCCAAAAAAGCCACAAAAATGGTTATTTCATTTATCTAGAGAGGGGGAAACCTACAATTCATTTAAAAAATTTAATAAAAATAATGTATTTTTATATTTCCTAAGTAGATTTATCCTGTTTTGACTATAATATCATATAAACATCCCTTTTGTAATGACATACAGGACTGCCTCATTTGTTTAAGTTTCTTTAATATAACGCACCACATCTCCTTGTTCATATCCAGGTCAAATGACAGAGTTTTTTTCTGAGAAGGATCTCTGCACACATTCCTGCTTTCTCACCTGGAAGTCTCTCTGACAGGTACATTGTCCAGGTCAGTGAGAGTCAGAAAGTCCGAGTTAAAATAATGAAGCTGGAGGATACAAGCCAAAAGGAAGGTAGCAGGAAGCAAAATGCGTGCAAACAGCTCCACCGTGTCGTACCGTTCCAGACCCAGGTCACGAAGACTGGAAAATCACATGGGAGAAAAAAATAAGAGTTTATAACAACGAGCCAAGTCTGCTGTAAAGATGCATTAAACAGATCTTCTTGCTTCATTTCAAAAAGGCTCCCAACACTGATAAAAATAAATAAATGAGTAACAATACCCAACCTAACATGAGTATTTTGTACTACACAAAAAAGCTACACCCCTCATTTCTTTAAATTATATAGATCTATACTTATATAGACCTTCTTGTAATGTTTAAAGTGCTTTTGAGCAATAGTTCTCCAGACTTTTTCAAGGTCTTTCATTGGTTTTTTTGGACCTGCTTTTTACTCATTTTCAGTCCACTCCTTGTACCTGAGCATTTCAGAGGAATGTTTTCTCTTTATTAAGCCACTGACCTATGACTCATTCAAACATAAAGAAGGACCAAACTCAAGGAATAAACCAGTGTGGCATCTACACATAACTATGCAAAAACTCAGTCTATCCTTTTCTACATTACATGTTGTGTACAGAATATGGCCAAAACCATCCATGTTTTTCCTGACTGAAAACTGGATGATGAGTGAAGTACAGGCTCTGATCAGAACTAGTAACTCAGCCTATAGGCTGAGGGACAGTTCTCTGTACTGCACTGCCAGAGCCAACATGAGGAGGGGCATGAAACAGGCCCAGGAGGCCTACAGGACGAGTAGAGAGAGCTTCCTCACAGACGCCAACTGCTAGCAGGTGTGGAGAGGCATCCAAGCCCTCAACAACTACAAAGGCCAGAGCCCCCCCCAAAACCTGACAGCACCCTCAAACTATAGCCCTCACGTGTTTTGAGCGGCTAGTGTCCCAGCACATCAGAGACTGTCATTTACAATATTTACATGTTTCAATAAATTGCAGCATCTATTTCCCATTTACTTTGCAAAGTATAAACAATCAAGATGTTTCTAAAGACTTCTGCACAATACTGTATGAGACACACCCTTCCTCTGACATCCCCATGATTTGTCTGAATAGCCCAGACACGCTTCTGAACTGGTACATGTAGATGGCTATCAACACCACCATGGAGTAACCGACAACCACTGCCCAGAACGTCTTCAGGAGTCGACGCCACACGTCATAACGAATCTAAAAGAAAAAACACAGTGTATAATTTCTTCTGTAAGTCTTCTAATTATCAGTTAAATATCCATCCTCTTCCACTTATCCTTTTCAGGGTAAGGGACTGATGGAGCCTATTCCAGCTACCATAGGGCGAGCGGCGGGTTACACCCTGGACAGTTTGCCGGTCTGTCCAGGGTGTACCTGGACAATAAATAAATATATACAAAAGATAAAACATCGTTCAGAAAAGCCAAATTACACTTTCATTACAAATGACAGTGTTGCATTTATCCCTCGAATCGCCACGGTATGTAAAACACTGGGGCGTTGCTGATGTTGTCTAAATAGACATGTCATCTCCAAAGCCATTAGGCCTTCCTGTAAGTGCCTACTGTCTTTCTAAAAGGTCAGCAGAAACATAATATGGGCAAGAAAAAACAGCAAAACTGGAGCAAAAAAGTGGCTGTGTATGTGCTTATTAGTCATAATCAATACGTTTAACTGGAAAAGAGTATGGATGAAGAGTACACAGTCTGTTTTTGTAAGGTTTTCTACATTTTATGTAAGATATACAGCCACTGCGAACATTTTATGCACAAACAACAGCTGAATGGTTCGCTGATGTTAGTTTAGGAGTCAACACATTACAGTGTAAGATGAACCTAAAATATATTGGCTTTATGTGATCTACAACAACAGTTTAACTATAAAAGTGGATTTCCTTTCCACTTAGTGACCCATTTCAAAATCTCATTTCCCTCTATATACAATACTGTATAATTGTAAAAATATACAGCATGTAGCCAATGAATGCAAGGGTATTGTGTGAGCTGAGCTGAGTCCCTATACTCTGATATAAGTCTACTTTACGTTAGAGGCCAGAAAACTAATTTACTAACCTGGTAGAGAACAACACAGAAGAGGAAGAGGACAATGTAGAGGATTTTGTATACGACTACCTGAATAAGAGAAACATGATACGATGAATTAAAAACAATAGTATTTACTTTTAATTTGCATGACTCTTGACTCTTGTTTATTGTGCAGGAGCAAGCAACTTGTAGGACTATAAAAAGGAGTATTTTTATCTACTTTTTTGTAAAAAAAGGTTTTACTAGCAGCCAACAAAACATGTTGATATTCAAAGTACTGAAGGAGGAAATATGTGAAAGAAACAACAACAAGAATAACAATAACAACAATAATAATATTAATAATATTTTTTGACCATAAAATATTTTTTGAAAAACTCTTTTTGCAATACACTTTTGTTCACATTCAACTTATAGAGAAAGGCTGTGCTTTATGATGATACAGTGTGGTGCATTTTCAGTGCACTCAAGGACGAGGTGAAGTGCACTGATGTTCGGGGAAGTCAGTGGATTTGCAGTTACAAAGGTGACTACAAGCGCTGGTTCAGCTCCCTCACTGACCACAGACCGACTCTCTGTGACTATGTCTGCAGATTAAGATTGTACAGCCTTTACTGAAAACCACTATAACAACAAACCAATGTAACCCGGGACTTAATCTGACGGCTGTGTTAGATTAGCAATACTAAAGCTGTTGAACGTTGCTAAACGTAGCACCATTGGCTGAACCTCAGCAGCAAGATGAGTTCTAACAATAACCATACCAGCCACAGCAGGAAAAGGAGCACCATCTGTGCTCACACGCAGTATCTGGTTAGCACTGGGCACTACATGTGATGAGAATGCAAAAAACATATTGAGTCAAGCAAAAAATAGTTGTTAAAAAACTTCTTCCTGTGATATTTAGGGCCTCTGTCAGTAAAAATCTGCCTTAGCTAATGTTACATGTTTAAGTCTGTCATTAGATACCTTTCCAGAGAAGCTGACCACAAAGAACATGGAGCAGCAGAAGAGGATCCAGTACTTTACCAGCAACCCCTTTACACCTGAGATCAGTTTCGCCACCAGAGGAGATGGCTGATTATCCTCCGCTGGCAAGGAGGCAGAAACACAGCAAGAAAGAGAAGAAGGTAAGGGAGGGAGAGCATTACAAGGACAGCTTGATGATTATTGTCTTGTTGAAGTCAGGATGATTTTTATTAGTGCCCAGGTAGAAGTTACATTACTCCCAACTGAAAGACATTTTCTGACATATGATCTTGAGAAAATCAATGAAAAGAGAAATTACGTGTCACGACTGTGACTTCATCCAGAGATTCTGCCTTCATGCTCTGCCCCTCCTGTCTCTCCTTCAGCTGCTGACGAAACATCAACCAAAAGCTGAAGGTGTAGAAGACCTGAAGTAAACACAGTTTATCATAAACACAAAATACTCAAGTTTGTCATAAATATTGTGTACTTAGTAGATATAAAACTGAAGCAGACATGTGTTGTGAGCAAGAAATAATTTTTTTAAAATTTAAAAAAAAAATTTTTTTTTTTTTTACTACGTATACATACAGTACCATATACAGTAAAGGTAATGTTTCTTAAATGATTGAACAGTAACACACAAACTAGTATAACCTACTAACTAAGTCAGGTCTAAATGCAGCTTTTTGTTTTTAATGGAAGTGAAAATAACAGAAGGGAATTACATTAGATCATCAGGTCCATTACTGCTCCTTATTACTCTGTCATGGCTCACCTTTGCTCCCAGGTGGACGCAGGGTGCAGGGTGATAGCTGTTCAGGTCAAAGTCCACTATGACCGCTGGGGGCAGGCCCGGGTACAACTCAGCCCGGCTCAGCCGGAGTCCACTCAAGAAGCCTAGAACCACCAGCACAGTACCATAGATGGCGAGGAAAGGGGCAGACATCATGGCATACCGCCTTCTGTCTCTCATCATCCAAATTATACAGGACCACACAAGCAAGGCGAAAGTGAGCCAGTTGTTGTAGGTGATACTCCAAATCTGTATGCAACAAACACAACTTTAAATGCTACTGATGACCTCTAATGTTAGCTAGTTTTCTTTAGCTGCTTTTAGCCACTTAGCTCAGATAAAAGTTTGCCAAATACAATAGTTTTATAGGGTCAAATAGCTAATATTGTTAATGTTGTGAAATTATAGTTAACCTCATAAGGACATAGTGAACCTGCTATCAACTAATCAAACTTTGCTTTCTAATCTTTACTCACCCAAATATATCTTCTTTTTTTTTTTTAGCTAACTGTGGTCAGCTGGTTAGCTGTTAATTAGTCAAAGATAAAAAAATAATAATAATTAGGCAAGTTGTTATAAAACTTGTACAGAAACTAACAAACACCTCAACTAAGGATATTTTTAAAATTTTAATTATTTTACTTTTCCAAGTTTTTTTCAAATAATTTTTTTTTTCAAAAGTCCTGATTTTTTATTTTATTTTAGCTAACTAAAATGCATTTCACATCTAGATTTAATTTTTAGCATAGTTTTAGTTAACTGTAATAACCTTGGTAGAAAATAAATATTGTACATGTAGGCTCTGGGAAATTGTAATAAAATAGCTTCACAAAACAGCATATATAAAAATTAGTCTTGCAGTTGTAACTGTATAACAAAACGTGGTTGTCAGAAAACAAATAAACCACTTTCTTTAAAGTCTGAAACATCATAACTAATGTGTAAATCCTTCTTATCTTTGCTTGTAACATAATGTGACCTATACCTAATGTCTTCATCTGTTCAACACTTCGATGATACTGGTTATGGTTGCTAAAAACCAGTCACCATACATAACACATTTATGAATCTGTATGAGTATTTCTACTCTACCATCATGACGATAAGGCCACTGACGTAGCTGTGCTTTTGTACCAGCTGACCAAAAATGACCAGACCACTTGGGCCTGAAGGTGGAGGTAAGGTCTCTGTCAGACTCTCATGGACCTCCTCAGTCTTCTCCTCCATGTCTTCCTGGGTTTCTGTCTCTGGCAAAAGAGCGAGGCAAAGTAAAGAATGAAATGAAATGAAAGAGTTTAGTGAAAAATAAAAGTTGACTCTATAGTGTACTGGTTTACATATTTACCTAACAAACAAAAAGTTTCAGGGAGGACACACAAGTCCCTTTGGGGTTGTGTGAAGAAGGACATCTGCCATTTAAAAAAATCTGCCAAATCTATATGCAGTGACCCCTTGTGAATGAAGAGAGCAGCTAAAAGTAGCTTTTGTTTTACAGCAAGTTTCCTGAAGTTTTATCAAGTTTGTGTAATGTATAGTTGTAGTAGATGAAATATGTATTTCAAAAGTTTTCAGTGATTACCATGAGACAGTGAATCTTTGCCCTCATAATGTGGTAGAGGGTAACAGTTTGTGTACCCTGCCCCTCCTAATGGACATCCAAGACTGTCAGTGTGGAGATCTTGCCAAGAGTTTCCTTTGATCAAAATCATTGGCTGAAGAAAGAGAGCACATTATGCTGTATGTTACAACAAAACTGTAGGATAATCTCTAAGAAATTTTAAGTGAGTCCACATCTAATTGAGAATTCAGTGCACTAAAGAGAAAACGGTCACACATGCTCACCTCATCAGGTAGATAGGTTTCCTCATCTGTGCTACTTAAAAGCTGAAAAGGGAAATCTTGACTTTAATAGGTGTTTAAATACCATTTTTTAGGTATAAAACTCTGTGATGTGATGCAAAATTCAATAATGAAGTTACCTCTTGCTTATCTCCGGAGATGTAGATGACCCTGGAGAAGCTTGGAGGAGGGTCTGGACTCTCTACTGGACTATCATCTGTTTTATCCTGGGAAGCACAATCACTATTAAAAGTCTGCCAAGTAAGTGAATACCATGTGGACCAGCAAAGGCAAAGAAGCACTCAAAGTAATAGTAAAACTTGCACTTCTACTTGTAGTATTAGGAGTGGCAACCTTCCAAGATAAGCAGGTAGAAAATGGAAATCTGCCTCCTTGGGCAACACGGTAGTAGAAGTTGGGGCAGAGATGTGTTACTGGTATGATAAAAGCAGCAGTTTTCTTAGCTCAAGTCACTGCAACAGCTGTAGAGCACATAATGTATGCACAACTCTAATGTTTAAAAGGAACTTTTACCTGCCAGAATAATGGATTTACATATTTGTACATCTCATTGAAATGAAGAATAAAGGGATCGACGACGGGGCACTTCTATGCTTGGAGATTCTCTTTTTAAGATTTCTGGAAGTTGGTTGGTTCATGCATTATCTTTGGACTTTACAACTAGGTGACTGGATCTTATGTGACTTAAGATAACACCGCTGTCCACATTACTGTCTGTGTGTGTGTTTTGTCTCGGGCTTGTTTTCGGCCCAGGAACCTGCATGGGTTCTGACATGTGTGAGCATGTATTTTTCTCATTTTACCTAACAAAAAAACAGTGTTTGTGATTTTAAACCTGTCCCAGATGAACAGATTATTGGCTCTAAACATATTTAGTCTGACACACATGCACGCGCGCACCTTCTCTGTGACATGAACCCATTTGTGCAGCAGAGCCACTAGTGTGTAGTAGAGGAGTAGAAGAACCAAAGGGTTGAGAAAGTCTGGCCAGCTGACGTTTGTGTGCACGCTAAGAGAGTGCAGTTTTGAAGTGTCGGATCTGATGACTCCTATCATACCAAACAACCTGGAAATGGATGGGAAGAGTAAAGAGAGAGAGAAAAAAGAATAAACTTGAGCATATTTTTAGTAAAAAGAATTTAAATAAAGAAATAGAAGACCCAGACTGGGTATATAATTTAAAAATATACTCTTATTCCTATACCTGGCATAAACGTCTTCTGGTGGTATAAGCTCCTGGGAAAGAGGCAGCTGATAGAGATACAGAACCAGCAGGTGTCCTCCACTGAAAATGGCCATCATCACACACAGTGAGCTGAACAGTAGCATGCTCATGGAGCGGCCAAACACCCACCACCATACCAGCCCTAGAAACACCCCGAAGTACACTCCTGAGGTAAGGGAGGGCAGTATGATACCTATACACACATACAAGATAACAAGCCATGAGGAAAAAAGGGAATTAGGTGATACTCACCATTTTTAAGCTATATTAAGATGGTATGCACAAATCTGCTGCTGTATTGTACCTGCCAAACCCAGCAGCAGAGTCACCACCACCTTCCCTGCTGTGTTCATGATAGCTGACAGCAGCAGTCTCAGTCCAGCTGCAAACACTATGAGCTTCTGGACAAACTGTGGTGGACCCGACTGTACTGGCATGGTAGTTTCTTCTGAGCTGTCAAAGGACGAGCCCTCAATTTCACTTCCATCCTCTGATTCCGTGTCAGAGGTTTCCACATCCTGAAAGACCCATGAAACAATCAGCACATTGTTAGCTTAATGCAGAGAAGTCAAATTCATAAAACATCATGCGCCACATACGTCCTGCTTTGATCTTAAGTGGGCCAGACCACTGAAACTCCCCATTCTCTCAATGTAAAGACATTTTGATAAACAGAGTTAATCCCTGAAATGTCTTAATATAAGAAAAAGAAGAACAAAGATAAAGATAAATGTCTAAAATTACAGAAAAGTTCTCATAGCTCATTCCCCAGACTGCCCTGTATTTATATTAGAGATGGCATGATACAACTTTTTTATGCCCAATACCGATATCATAAATTTGGATATCTGCCGATACTGAATCTGATACAGTCTTTTATAATCAATAAAACTGTTTTTATTAAGTGTCTCACTGCATTTTGTATAAGTTCATACTGAAGTTTTAAAAAACAAAACACTAAAGCTATTCTATTATACTTGTATACAAAAAAAATACACTACACCCAAAATATTTTGCAGTTCAGCAATACTGATCTTTTTATTTAAACTTTTAGCAGAACTTTAAATCTAAGTATTTAAAGTAATATATATACAAAGTAATTTAAAATGCAGTTTTATGCAGATTTCAAAAATTCTTTGGTTCTGAAAAAAGGAGTGCAATATCAGCACATATAATGTTTATATTCAACAACTTAATAAAAAACAAGTTGTAGAAAGGACCCTTTTATACTTAAAGCTTAACATATATAGGCATCCAGAGTCAAAAGCAGTGCAAATAAATACAAACACGGCTTCATGACACTCATCTTTTATCAAGATCAGTTCTGGACTGGGACAAAAAAATCGGCCGAGGCATTTTGACTACAGACCAGCCCACCAGCTATCATAGGAAAAGCCTTTGAATGAAAACAGTGACAGTGCTGTACACTGTCTTGTTGGTATATATGTATGATTTCTAATTTACAATGTATAGAAATCATTTAATAAATTATCTGAATCTTACAACGCTAGACATTTTAAATAAGAATAAGAAAAAAAGTATTTTTTGAGCCCCCCTTTCCCTGTTAATCCTCTACCTGGCCCTCTGGCAAAACCCGCCCCTGCACAGTTACGAGCTGTCAGCTATGGGGAAAAGGATCCTGGTGTTATTTGTCTCTCAGAAAAAGTTCATAACTTTCCTTCAACTCATTCATGTCACCTTAAAGGTAAACCTGTTTTTCCATCATCTCTCTAGCTCTGATGATTCAGTAAGGACATCTCCTGGTTTCATCTTCATGGTTCCCTCTCACCACATATCCAAACCGATATAATGACCAGCAGCTTTTACGGCTGTGGCTCCTGCAAACATCATCTGATACTGGAAAGTAATATTAAATACAACGTGCTGCTGGTATTTAGCGTGACATCCGCTGGTTTCCTCTATCTGGCGCAAAGTGTGCGATAAACAAACAAGAGAGACGAGACTTGGGACAGAAAAGCCGATCAGCTGATCACTGATCAGTTTCATGATTGAAGTAGCAAAAGGAGAGGGGGGGAGAGAATGAGAGAAGAAGAGGCAGCTGTGCAGCAAAGACACAAAATAACTCCAGCTTTATGTTTTTTGTTTTCCATTCTAGCTGAAGTCACCTCAAAACGGATGTATTGTAACTGGTCCAGCGCAGAGTCGATCATGACCAACTGGCCAATCCACCACCTTTAATTGGGTGGCTGTAGCTCAGGTGGTAGAGCAGGTCAGCTACTAACC
>VUQR01023906.1:7617-25232 GCA_015108515.1 Hemichromis elongatus | reverse complement strand
TGCCAAATATCCTTGAGCAAGATTCTAACCCCATGTTGCTCTCCGATGCATTCATCGGAGTATGAATGTTAGATATTCAATAGCACTTGAGTAATGTGATTGGGTGAATGCATTAGTTGTATAAGCGCTTTGAGTGCTCAGATAGAGTAGAAAAGTGCTATATAAGAACCAGTCCATTTACCAATTGTTTATACCGTTACAAAAAACAAACAAACAAACAAATCATTGGCTCATAAAAACAAAAAAATCACCATCAGCCCACAGGGCGGCCAGTCCAGCTGTGATCAAGATGGATGTCAGTGTAAGCTGTTCACCTGAGACTGAATTTTGTTTAATTTCTATACAAAACGTAACACAAATATGAAAAAAAAATTCATAACTTTTTTTTTCCCAACCACGAAACTGTTTAGCCAGCAACACTGCATTTTGTAAAACTTGAGTCTATCCATTGTACGGTCAGACTTCATATATCGGTTGTCAAGCTTAACGTGGGAATGCTTTATTAACATTTAGAGATGAACTTACACGCTTGCTTTACTTCTCTGGAATAGCCTACTTGAAGCTCCAGATGCTTTCAGTGTGCAGTAACTCTAGCCTGCCGACAGGTCTCGCACACAACAGCCGCTCTATCATGTTACACATAGTGCTTCAACGTGCTTCAACGTGCTAAGGGCTGGATTACGCCATGTCGCAAATTTTGTGAGGTGCTTTTGTGATATTTAATGGATCGAATTACATTTTTTATTTCTCCCCGATATCCGATCCAGTAATTTAGGTCATGATTAAACCAATAGCTGTTGACGAGTGAGTGGTTACCTCCGGGTCAGAGGGCAGGATTCCATTTTCATGGAGGTTGACCTGGGGCACAGGGCGTAGCAGTTTCCTGCAGAGCCTCAGTATAAACAATGTAGACATAAAGAGGCCCACATCTGGGAGCAGGAGACGCACAATATTCCCAGGATCAACTGAGCTGAATCTGAAAACACATGCACTGTAACATCTGATCTCCAATAGAAGATACATCAGAATATATATATATGTGTGTGTGTGTGTGTGTGTAAAATCGGTCAATTTAAAAAACAGCATAGGCTGACCAAAGTGCTGAACAAAGTAAAGAATAAATTACTTAATTAAAAAAACAAAATAAAAAATAAGTAAATAATAATAAAAAATGTATAAAATGCTAAATCGAGTATGCATACCTTACAATTCCCAAATGGTAGAGAAACCCATCCCAGAAGCCACTAACTGTTAGAAAAGGGGAAAACCAAACAGCCATCAAGTTAAAAAAGCATTATTCCTGCTTTAACTGGGTATTTCTTTGCACTGTTTCATAGTAAAAAAAGGTCTTTGAGGTCTGCTCGTAGCACTGGCAACATTTTATTATAAAAATGGCTCAAGAGTTTTGTTTTCACCTTGTGGAGGAATGTATGCAAAGGGTATCTGCATGAAGCACTGCAGGGTCAGGAAGATCAAACTCGTATAGATGATCAGCCGCAGGAACTGCCCAGTTTGACCTAAGACCAGCAGCAAGCAAGATTTAAAAGTGAGCACAGTTACTTTTGTTCTGTGTAATGAGATAGAAACGGTTTATGGTTTACAGTAACGCCCATAATTTATTGGCCCATCAAATCTTTTGTAGTTTAAAACCTCTCTACATCACCACAGAGGATTTTAAATTGCAGATTTAGTGCAGATTTTTAGTTTTCCTTCTTGCTTGTGGGTTTTTCTGCCCTCAGTTTCGTCTTTTAGTAACTATAAAACTGATCTGTTGTGTTGAGATAAGTGGACTGTTTTGATCATTGAAGATTATTCGAATCTTTGCCTTGAAAAAAACTGAGTTCCCTTGCAGTATGCTTTGGGTGATGACCCGCTTCCACTGGCAACAATACATGCTCACAATAGATGAAAAGGCAAAGCAAGCAAACTGTTGCCAAACAGAGTGTTATGCAATAGTCGTTTTATCTCTATTATATTGTTTTATAATTTTTGGAAGCCAGAATTGTGTCTGAAATTAAGTAGGATAAATTCCACAGTATTTATACAATAAAAATCATAAGTTGCTTTTAACTTTGCTGTGCACCACATGTTTTGTTCAACTTCTACTTCTACTTAAATAAAGCTGGCATGTTACTCTCTGAGTTCTGGGACAGATACACAAAAACACACAGTAATGGACGCATCCTGTGGTTCTCTTCAGACATTGATCAGCAGAATATTGTCTCCCAGACACTTGGCAGTAAATTGGACTGGTTCTGTCCATACTCCTGTTTCTTATCAAAGAAAGGCAGGCATTTCTTTGAGACGCTCAAGTCTCAAAGAAATGCCTGGCCCAGTCACGACTGGTCTAGTATGGCTATTTATCTAATGAAATCTCTTTGTGGCCCTTTTTTTTCACACTCACATCACAACATTATTTGTACAAGTTCCCAATTTTTTACCTTTAAGACTGTTATTAAAGATATTAATGACAGTCTTAAAGTGAGTTGCTGTGTCGTCATTTTGGCTGTATATTAAAATAAATAAAATAGTTCATAGTCTCAGGCTAGAGTTCTTGTAATCAAAAGGTTTGAGATACAAAGCATTACTAGCTGACGTGGCTTAGCATTAGCTGAGCCAGCAAATGTGTTGTCGATGTTCACGCTTTTTACTAAAAGCATTGTTTCATAAAACACACACGTACACACTCTCCCCAGCATAGGTGGGTGCACAGAAACACATGAGCCGTGCACACACGATGTACACAGGCTTCACCACTTAGTCGAAGCGCAGTAAGATTATAGCAGGGGGGTTTATGAAGCTGAAGGGCAAACAGTTTTTATATGGAGGCATAGAAAAGGAGCGAAAGAAGAAATGCTGTCAAAATGCTGACATCACATCTTTTAATTCCTTGCTGTAATTACCAGGCTATGTATAATTGATTTGACCATTCAAACCACTTCCCCTTTACAAAGTACTTTGAGCGAGGGATACATATACTTTAATTCATCAGAATGCAGTGATCAATACAGAGAAGGCACACACACATGCTGTAGACATATACACGTCGCACACAGTTTGATTTACCTGCGCTTTTGTTTACCTTTGTTTTACTTTTCAACAGATTACCTGATTTCTTCTATTTTTGCATGTGCCTCATGGTAAACTGTGATCACTCTTCAAACTAAGTTAAAAAAGGAAAGGCAACCAGCAAAAACACAAAATACAAGTTTGAAATAAAAAGTAGGTAATCACACAAAATTTAAAATGATTAAATGGCCAAAAAAATGCAAAAACCAGTTAAGATACAGACTACATTAAAATAAGCAAATATTTAAATTCATGCATTGAAGCACTATGATCAAGTAATACCAAGCTGACCTCATGAAAAAAAAAGTATTTTCCCAAAACACTACCTCAGCACATTGATAACTGTTTGGAATATGATTTGTCACACACAGACTGTATAAGTGTGAATGTCCCGTTCCATCGAATCATCAGCTGAATTGAACAGAAGCATGAATTAGCTTGCCAAAAATCAAAAGAAGACACGAGGAAGAAGGTGAGTGAAAAACGTCAGGGTCATAAAGGTAATTCTAAATTTCTAAAACTTTATCCTAATTTTTATCAGTTTTTACCATAGATTTTAATAGTTAAAATAAGATGCCATATCAATATTAAGTTTGAATGCCACAGAACATTTGGTGTACAAAAATGAGGAAATGTAAATTTTATACAAAACGTTTCAAGAAATATTTCACAAGATGAAAGTTTGTTTCTCTACAATTACCTGGTATATGCTGGAATAATCTTGTAAACTTAAAGTCCAGGCAAAAAAGACTGAATCACTGATGTCGTTTAGATTGGAATAAAGTTTGCACCAAGACCTTTACATTTTGAATCAGAGCAACAACATGCCAGATAATAAAACTTGATGTCATTAGCCTTTGCAGCCCCTCTCACCTTTCATGGTGACCAGACTCGGGTTCGGCAGCAGCGGTAAGGTGAGCAAAAACAGGAAATATACCAGTGACAGACCATTGTAGCGGAAAGATGAAGCTGAGAAGCAGAGGGGAAAAAAACACAATGAGTTGGAGAGAAATCCAAAGAAACAGAGTACTTTTATAAGGCACAGCATGCTTCTTTTTAATGTTTATTATCCTATAAACTCTAAAATACTCGTAACATTTAATCCAAAGTAGCAAGTACACGTCACTACAGTAAAACAACAAATAATGAAATAAGGGCAAAAGAATAAACTGTGCCTAGTATATTTTGGATTTTTGTTAAAGTATAAGAATTTATAACTCCTGGCTCAGAGAGGGTTTTTCTAGGATGCCTATCCACATAAGTATGATTACTCTGCTTACAGTAACAGCAGTGAGTGTATACTACTTATTTTCCTGTTATTCCTGGCCATTTCATAAGCAAAGGTGCACTTTATGCATAATTAAATTAACCCCAACCTAAATTTGTTTTTTAAAAAGAAGGTTATAAGACTTCCAGGGTGATTTCTTATGTATAGGAAAAATCCCTGATACGTGCCATTAATATAAACCATTATATTTATTTTAGCAAGGAAACCTTTGTTAACAAAGCTGGTTAAAGATGCTGATGGTTTTTGGTTGGCTTGCTCTATACTGGAAAAAACCTGAGTTCAACAAATAGACCTAAATGTGGAACAGGAAGAAATATTAATTTAGTTAACTAATTTAAAAAAAAAACCAAAAAAAAAACCTACAATTCAGCTAATATTTTGATATATCTGAAATCTAAGGATGATTTGTGATCTTAAAGAAAATTGTTTAATACTGACAATATGTTTTGCTACCTCATACCTAACCTCAAATATGATAAATGCATTTTTAACAACATTATAACAGCAATATTAGAACATTTATGCCAGCAGAAATACCAACAAATGATCATCATTAACTACAATTAAAAATGCATCTAAGCAGCAAACAGAGGTTAAGGGTTAACCTTACCCTGCAGCAAATAGGGGCGTTATGTGCAGGTTTTACTTAAACAGTTTACTTGACAGTGGGTACAGAAATGCCGCTGATAGGTGTAACTGTTTTTCATCAGCACGGTCTACCTCAGGTTTAATCCAGCAGGACACTACTTCTCACAAATTTCTGGTCTCGTGTATTAAAAGAAATGAGTCTACCTAGTGAGTGTGAATTATTGTTTTTGTGTCTCTATAATATACTGTAACAGGGGGTCACCAGTGGCTTTTACCCAGCTTATGCTGTATTAACGATATGCAACCTCTAGTAATTACCTGAAAATTCCTATCATGTCAAATTTTACACACAAAAATCTGAAACCACATCAATAACATGTCCCTATAAACCCCACTATCTCTGGACAAAACCGCCAACACCTGATATAAGGTCAGTTACAGCAGTAAAAATAAATAAAAATGTAAGGATTATACAGATATCAACTCACCGGTGAGCAGGAGCAGTGGTAGTAACAAGTTATAGAGCATCCCAACCACGAGGTCCCCCGCCATGTCCTCCTCTGTGTGTCAGAGACACCCAAACAGCTCCTTCAGATGCTCTCACTCGTTGGATGTCCGCATAAATAAGTAAGTGACTTAGTTATGTGGAGGGAAATTCCAGCCCGCTCACATATTTGTCAGAAGAGAATTCATGTTGCCTCAATCAAAGCATCTTATAGTACAGCAAAGAAAAAAATAACACAAGGACGAGCAGCAGTGCTATTAAAAATCACGGCAGATGCAAAAATTGTGTGCGGATAATGACTCCCTTTGCTCTTCGGTTGTGTTTCTGTCACACCCTCCTTTCCTCCTCCTCCTCACCTCTCTCTTCTTTTCCTTCTCTCTCTCTCTCTGTCTATCTCTCTCCCAGACATAATGGGTTGTAACCCAGCATCTCTGTTACTATCCTCACATCGTAGCTAATCTCACTCAGGAGAATATCCACTATCGTTGCTTCACTGTAAAACACGCTTGCAGAATTACACAAAAGCAGACAAACAGCAAAGTGCAGCAGTGATTTTTTTCTTTGTGACTCTGCTGAAAGGTGTCATTTGGGAGTATTATAAGTTTGTGCATGTGCAAGTTGCATCCATGCCTTCGTTCTTGCATTGTGTTTGAACTAGTGTATCCCAGAACTTTCTCTATCTGATATATGTGAACCCATACAGATACTCACCTATCTCATTGTTTGTTTCCTTAAAGCCGCGTCAGGCTGGCTCATCATATTTGCACTGAGGGGTGAAGGGAAGTGTATCTAATATTCATGGCTGTGAGGCCATTAAAGAGCTGGTGTGACTACAGAGGGATGATCAATGCAAGGACTTACAATGCAATAACATTAACTTTGTTCTAAATATAAGAGGATGGTTGGGGAGAGAAAAATCCAGTATGATTTTTTTGTGTTTGAAATGACAGTTTTGGCAACATAAATAATGTAAATGTGCTAAAATAGCCTCTTCCAGGACTGTTAGTAGAGGGAGACTGGAAAGGCACTTTATTAGTATTTTATTAACTGTTGCAAAGATTTGAGGAAGCAACAGATTTTATGCATTAGGTCGTGTAAAATGTTGTTCAGTTAATATAAATTGCAATTGCATTGGAAAGTTTATTAATACTGCTGTTCTAGGGATTTGCAGGAATGCAGGAATTTGCTGTGTATAAGATCAGGGGGAAAAAAAGAAATACCAGCTTCTTAAATAAAAAAGAGAACTTTAAACATTAAAAGTATTAGTGGTTATCCTAAAATGTCACAGTTTTCTGCTTGTTCATATACTGCAAGGAACCAACACTTTGTAGAGCAGATTAATCTATGCGTGATATTTTAATCAGATTTATACAGTGTCCTCTGAGTTTTAGCAGGGAATTGAGGGTGAATAATATTTTCCCTTTTTAAAACACAGCAGCAGAAATGACACTTGTGACTCGAGGTCTTAAATTAATCACTCAGGTCATTTTTTCAAGCAAACTTTAAACTTTCCTGTATGAATGAGCCACTTTTCTTTATTTTACATGATAGTGATTCAAATAAGGATATTTGAGTGTTCAGACAAAATAAGAAAAGAGATTCCATCTGTCTGGGAAATTGTACTGGACCTTTTATTAAAATGTTGTTTTTTTTTATGGACTAAGCAATAACCACTAATGAAAAAAACAGTTGCATAAAAGAAAGTGTTTTTTAACAACGTGGAAGTGGAATCTCTTGCAGCCAGACAAGAGAATCGAGGCAGGATTTTAGACAATGCTTAGGGGAGTATAGCATCTAACTTTTGAATTGTTGTTACATTACTACGCCACAAAAAGTCAAGCTATAGTTTCCCAAGCTGTACTAATTAATTCCTTTTGTGTATGTTTATATGTATTTAGATGACGTTTCTCTGCTTGTAGATAAGCACCCTGAGTGTAAAAAAAAAAAAAAAGCTGAATTACTCCTCAGCAGTAAATCTAAATTGATCATGATGACAATGAGTGCTGAGCGTGCAGCTAACATTTCATGACAGTGCAGTTAGAAACAGATGCCATCGGACATGCCCTAGAAGGTTCCTGGGTGGGGATGTGAGTGCGTGTTAGTGTGTATCTCTCTTTGGCTATTTAAGAGATAGAGAAATGTATTTGTGATGTTCTCACTTTTCTTAGGTTTAGTTATAAGATGAAAATGATAATTCATGCTCAGCACGCGCACAAGAGGACGTGCACAGAAATCGGTGGAAATGGCACTCTGATTTAAAGTGAGTTTTACTCTCTGAGTTTAGCACCCTGGTTTCGATGGGTGTTGAGCCAATATTGATCTGTTGCCGGGAACAGTCTCACTTCAGTTCCTCTAACATTTACAGATCATTTGCCAGCATACATCACTGATGCACTTCCCTCTACCGCCTTAAAAATACAAATAAACCCACACCTGCATTGATATTAAAGCTGCATTATGCAGAGACAGTTAGGTTTTTGGACAGGGAAGCAGTGTTTGTACTTTTGCTTCTGTACAGTATGACTGCGGATTTTAAATTAAACAATCAGGATGTGATTGAAATGTGGAGTTTCAGCTGTAATTCAAGGGGGGGGGGTTAAAGGATATAGTGTATTCACCAATTAGCAATTATAGCAATTTTAAATTAATTTTATATGTAAGAATTTGGATGACAATCTATTCCAGTCAATGACTGGCTGAAGTTTAGAAACTATGGACATCGCCAAATGCTGTGTTTCTCGCTCTCTAGCCAGTTTTGTGATTGAATTTCATCAGAAAGAGTATGCCTGTACACTTAATTACATAATTCATCTTGCTACCTCTATCTGCAGACACATCATCGAAAAATACTAGTGACCTGGTTCGAGTCATTCGTGCCCGTGCTTTAACATTGCCTCCACCATGTTTGTCAGATGCTTAGCATCATGGGCTCTCCCTTTCCTTCTCTATACTTTTGTTGCTTTCATCTGGTTTCCTCTTTCCAATTTTTTTTTTTTTTTTTAAATGTGTAGGCTCTTTTAGATATTTTCTGGTAAAGTCTATTCTGGCCTTCCTGTGCAAGGTGCAAGCAGTTTACACAGGTTTAAACTCTCTGTATTGGTCTTCATGAAGGTATCGACCTTTACAATGACTCACCTACATCCTCGATTGTGTTCTTCACTTGTCTAGATGTTGTGAAGGGGGTTTTCTTCAACAAGGAATTGATTCTGTGATCATCCACACTTTGGTTGTCATCTGTGGTTTTTCAGGACATTTGGTGTTAATGAGCTAGTCACTGCCTTCCTTTTTTTAAAATAATGTACCAGATTATGATTTGGTTATTCCTGAAGGCTTTTGCTGTCTCTCTGATAGGTTTACTTTTTTCAGCCCACATGAGTTAACAAATGCAAGTTCGACACTCTGAATCATCTCCAGATGATTTACTTTACTTGTAAAAAAAAATAAAACAACCAAAAAACAGTTGCTTGTCAGTCAACTGTCCAGATAGTATTGAGCCTTCAAAAATTGGTATATACTAAATTTATACTTAAGTGAAAAATACTTTTTTTCCTTAACAGTTAACTCAAAACTTTTGTTCAACCTCTGAAACTCTGCAATTTGATCACGTCTTGATTGTTTAATCTAAAATCCACTGCGTGGTGCAGGGATAAAAAAAACTACAAGAAAATGTGCCTTTATCCAAGGACTATTGAATCTACAGGACTATGTAGATCCTGCCTTTATTCTAGTTTATATTACCCACACGATATGGTCTAAAAGACTCTTTTAGACCATTTGTATTACAATATGATAAAAGTTATTGTGAGTTCTTTCTCCAGTGACGTGCAAAGCAAGATGCCTACCCCAGTTTTAACACTAAACACTAACAATATGTGGTATGTATACTATTAGTTTTCAGTTAGTGAGTCAAAGAAATATTATGGGGACAACAGTTAACAGGAGATTGTGACTGATTTAAAATTTGAAGTCACAACTTGATTTCACGTGTATTAGACTTTTAGCATATTCAAAGAGATGGTTGTCAAAACAAAAAGGTGGGGCTTGGATTTTCTATTTTACTTGAACAAATGGTAGGCTTCTCCTCAGGGATTTTGACAAATTATTTTAAGGAGCTCCTGGTCTCCAACGGACTCACTACGGTACTCCTTTGTCCTGCTTTTTGCATTGGTCATAGAGTATATCTTGGGACATTAAGGAGATTGGAAACACCAGGGTAACATGACTCAGCTGTAACTAATGAAGGGATTAACAGACGGAATTAAAACTAATAGCAATGCAAAAGACAGAGGACTAACAAAATAAAACAGGAAGTAGATGAAAGGGAATAGAATAGAGACAAAGACCTAAGAAGGTCCAAGATAACACTCGGAAAAAGTAACAAAAATAATTAATACAAAGTAACAGTGGTAAAGAAAACCTGGACTATAAAATGAGGGTTCTAAACAAAACAAAAGCAAACAGAGAATACAAAATTAACAGCAATAAAACACCCAAAACTCAAAAATATGGTAAATGCTGCTACTTGATTTGGTATGGTGTGCTCTACAGTCAAATACGTATTAATATCAATGGGATAACTCAGAAGCAAAGAACTTGCCTCACCGATTTAGAAAACTGCTGCCACCCAGTGTCTAAAAGTTCTAACTGCATTATGACCTGTCCCTTTGAAAGAAAGTTCTGTCCATAACCTTTTAGATGTCTTGCCACCAAGTAGCCATCTTGATAACAAACCTAGGCTCTGGATTTTTGTACATTTGTTTTGAAGCATGTAAATTAGCTTTTTAAAGGTCACCAGGACATCGAAGTTCAAATCCATGCCTTAACCAAGTAATTTAGACCAGCGGTCCCCAACCCCCGAGCCATGGACTGGTACCGGTCTGTGAGTCGTTTGGTACCGGGCTGTGAGAGTTGAGGTTCGGGTGTGAAATTTATGGTTTTTGGGGGTTTTATTGGTTTTTATCACTAATATTTATTGTTTTTATCATTAACTCAGTTTTCCTGTCTTTTCCTTTGTGTTATGAATTTTAAAAAAAATTCTGTACCGGTACTGTTTTTATTTTGTTGTATTCATCCGCGACACCTTAAAGGCCGGTCTGAAAATATTGTCAGACATAAACCGGTCCGTGGCTAAAGGAAATTAAAGGAAACCCTTTTTTCTCTGACGTGTAGTACTATTAAAACAATAAATACCTAGTTTTAAAAAATGACATCAGTGTGTGTGCAAAGTCAAAAGCTAAGGCTCAGTCTCAGTTTTCTTCTACTTGTCGCTCTATATGATGTCAGTAAGAACAGATATCGTTAGGTAGACAGCTGGGGCTGTGAGCCCACCTGGCCCACTCAGGGGCGCCACCAATGGCGAGCCAGCGGGTGGCACTGGCCACCCTCAAAATTTACTATGTTGGTAATAATTTTAATAAACGTGAGGACAAGAGAGAGGAAGACAGTGAGCTGAAACATTAACTTATTATTCCTGTATATATAATTTTAGTCATTTGTGTCACGTCTCCCGCTCCCCTCCACTGTGTCCCCGCACTCTTCTGTTTTTGGTATGCCACCCCAATATTTTTAGTGGCCCCCCGTACGGTAACGCCTATGAAAAAATGTTGGATGCACCTGTTGCCCACTCACCTGCTTTACAAGAGAAACCCAGTCAGAATCGGCTTAAAGTGAGGGCAGCTTATACACAAGATAAAGAACGATTATTTAAATTGTGAGGTATAGAAAACTATTTTATCAGATTCAAAGAAATGGGCATAATAGATCCACTTGAAAGTAACTTAATGCACCAGACTTCCTAATAATATAACACAGTATAATCTGCTGTTGGTGTCATTGTACTTTTCCCTGAATAAATGTCTGTAACAGAACATATCTAGTGGTCTTCTAAGATTTGAGTAGCCCTGCTCAGAGGAGTCTTGTGCTGCTATCCCTGCTTACAAACCACCTCAGGTCTTTTTTCCTTGAAGAGGGCGCCTTTTTTTCTCCGCAAAGCCACGCCGCTGACGCAGCTGCGCACCCGGGGTCACGTGACCAGGCGAAGCGACCTCTCCTCCTCCTCTCTCGGTCCTTCCTTCCCAGGGTTCAATGAGCGTTGTGTGGCCCCACCCCGTCTCTCTAAAAGCGCTGTCTATCTGTTCAATGTAGGCTACTATTCTCGGAGAGAGAAAGCAAGAGAGAAAGGGAGAAAATAATAACCTCCAAGAATCGGGTATTCCCGTCTTTCACCTTCCTCGACCAGCGGCCAGGAGGGGAGCGGCCTTCACGGTGGGAATGTGCTGCTACAACAGCCCCGCGTCCTACTTTTTGTGAATGTAAATGCACATGTAGTGTCAAGTCTGTAGCCTGTTTACCCACCTAGGATCAGGAGGAATCTACATATGTGTTTATAAATGTATGTTTGTATGACAGCGTGTGTGTGTGTGCACATGTATAGGCCGTATGTGGGTTATAAAAGCCAAGCCTGACAGCGGGGGTTGCTTTTTCACCTGCAAGAAACGTGGATACATTTCGAGGCATTTTCACGTCTTTGGTCACGTTTTCTTTTTCTGTTATTTTGTCCCCCTCCTATCCCCCCACCCCCTCTCTCTGTCTTGAAGGGATTCATCGGAGTCGAGACAGAAATTAAGGAAAAAAAGTCTATCGGTGCGCAGTTTTGGAGGCTTTGTGGTGATGTGAGGGGCTGATAACACATTTCACCAACAAAAGCGAGGGGCAGAGAGAGAAGGCCCTTTGGAGGAGAAAACAGAGCAAGGAACAGCCATCACATATAAGGAGGACAAATCGAAGGGGGGATACTGGATCGTTTCGGATTTGGAGGTGGCGGGGGATCAAGACGAAAAGACAACCGCAGTGAGTTTGGGGCTGATTTGATGCAGAGAATGAAAAGGAGCCGGATGACGACGGAAGAAGCGAGAATGCCACACATGTAGCTCGTTTGGGTGTAAATATTATTTTCCTTACAGCTGTCCTGCTGGTTCCCCGACGAAGACAGCCGTCGGGGAGACAGAAAAATAGATATAGAGTCTAAGTATACACCCATGGAAATGTTTGTCATGAAAAGCGAAGTGGAAACGAGCGGCGTTACAGCACGGGCGAGCTTTTCGGACACGCCGAGTTCGGCTCCTTGTCACGGGCAGCTGTGAGACGCAAGACCCGGGCTTTTGGAGATGCAAATTAGGCTGTTTTTTATACCTCCGTTTGAGGTGAACCGCCGTTTTTGGGTCTTATAGCGGACATTGTGGATTACAAGTCTTTATCTTACACGGCTGAAGGGGGGGGGAGAGAGTTTGGGAAAACGAAAGACAAACTACTGCATATAAAAGGAAAAAGCCTGAGCCGGATTCAGCAAACTGAGAAGGCGGCCTCCGTGTCGTCAGCAACAGTATCCTGCCCTTTCTCTGACAGCAAAATACGCGTTACGGATCCTAAATCTCTACAGAGGGGCGCCACGGACCTTAAACGGTGTAAATGTGGGTAACGTTGCTGCCAAATCCGCGGGTCAAACGAGGCATCTAGACTAGTTTATCTGATTTATTTTTCTTTCTACATTACCCCCCTCCCCTTCCCTTCCCCCTCCCCTCCACCACCTCCTCTCTACTTCTACCACCACCTCTTCCTCCTCCCCTGGACCCCCTTTTTTCTTTTTTCTTGTGGGAAGATGGGTTGTTTGGGCAACAGTAAGACCGAAGACCAGAGAAATGAGGAGAAGGCTCAAAGAGAAGCAAACAAAAAGATAGAGAAGCAGCTCCAGAAGGACAAACAGATATACAGAGCAACACACAGACTACTACTTCTAGGTGAGTTTGACATATTTTTAAATATCTTATGTGCTTGCTGCTTTACAGACAAGGCCTCTCAGTTTGGACAGTTGAGACCCTGCTTCCTCCCTGCATAACTTTCTGAGATGTTGTTTTGGGAAACATTGTCAACAGTATGACTTTGCTCTTGCATAAGGCCCAAAATGCAATACGGTGCTGGGTTTTTGGCATGTAGCTGTCAGACTGTCAATCTGCAATGCTAACTCCCCAAACCTGCTGTAGCATAGCCCATTGGCTGGTTTAGGAGTATGCAGTGAGGCAAACCTGTAAGGTGGGGTAAACTACCAGCAGTGGTTAAAGGATTAATGAGCGCCAACATCAATCAGAACCAGGCTGTCCTTATTGATCGTTAAGTTATGGTTTGTTTGGTTTTTTGTTTTTAAGCACCTTTTCTTTTTCAGTTGTATTAAACTAGGACTTTGCAGCATGCTGAACTGTGCTCATTGTAGTGCTAATCATCCATGCAGTCCTCAAATTTGCCGAACTAACAGAAGCTTTACATCACATGCCAGTTTGTAGGTGTGTAGCCCAAACATAAGATAATGTGACTCGAAGAAAAGCACACCAAATTTTAAATGAATATGTTTAAGACTTAACATGTGGTTGTGTTAGTCAAATGTAGGTGGGCTGGGTCTCTATCATTATATAAGTGTTTAACTTTTCCTGCAGAGCTCTCATCTGTACCCTCCTCATATATCCATTCACAGGGTTTTGACTTCTAAGAATTTGCGGTGGACATTTGGGGGAGGGGATCAATTTGTTTTGAACATATCACTATTGAGGGTGGATATTATATGACATGTCACTACTTGCATTAGGGAGGAAGCTGTGATGACTTTAGAAGAAGGACAAGACTCGCATGAAAGACAAAACAAATATACTTAATATAATTTTTAGCGCTCTTTCAGATCTAAAATATCCATTTGATTTAAATGTGGCCTGAGGAAACTTTTTTTTTAAAGGGTGAGCAAAAGTAAGTAAAGCATAAAGAGTAAAGGGTCACTCAGTTCACACCTGCTACTAGACCTTGCGTTGGCTTTGTTGGTGATAAGATGATCTCTGCAGCTTGACAGTCAGTAAATTGAGTAGAAGAGTTAAGGCTGGACACACGACAGATTCTTCAGCATTCATGGTGCCAGTTTGTGTTGTGGCCTAGCTAAAACGCCAATGTTGACCATCTCTTGGCAGAACATAACTTTGAGCCTGCATGTCCACAAAGTTTAAATTTGCAGATCATTGATGCATTTTGCTCAGCATTGCTTTGATTGGAATAACCATCCAGTCTAATTACAGTCTTAATAGGTCCATGTTAAAGAGACCTGTTAAATATGACACAATGGGTGAAGGGTAGCATTATAATCTCTGACTATAGCCTCTGTACCAAGGAGAATTCCTTCAGGGATGGTTTGCATCACCATGAAGCTGGATTAGTCTTAGTGCATAAATATAAAGTTTGTTTTGTTGGTGGTGGTGGTTTTTTTGTTTGTTTGTTTTTTTTTATTAAAAAATATTTAAAAAAACAAAAAAATCTTAAACCTACATGAACTCTACAGATAAGTGTTGTGAATTGCCTGACCTTGTGCTGGGTTCAGACCACACTGTACTTTTGTTTGTTATGATGGTCACTGTCAAATTAGGTGAGTTGAGTTATAAAATGGTGCCTTTTCATGAATCAGTGTGTGTGCTGGTGGTGGTTCTTCATTTTCATTTTGCAGGTCCAGCTACACTATTACAGCATTCCTTTTCAGCTTTTCTGTTTAGGTTTGCACAAAGTTGAGCAGTAGGGGGGAAAACAAAAAAAACCAAAAATGCTGCTGGATTGCTCTGTGCTCGTATTGGTGGACCTCACAAAAGCGTCATGGAGTAGCACCCTAAACATTTTAAGTTGCTAGCTTTTCTGTCAAAACACTGCGGGGCACCCCGGATGCAGTTCAGCTCTTGTCCATTGTGATACAACACAAGATGAACGATCATGCTTCCTGATGTGAAACCCACCATATTTTGCTCTACAACATTAATCCTATAAATTAATGGATAAATAATATTAATAAGGCAACTTTGTCAGACTTGTTCATTATTAAAAATAAAGCATCCTAAATTCTCAGGATGTTAATGTAAGCAGCTTCAGGATGAAGCAATATTTGAGGAGTTTGGCATAGCATTATAGATGCGCAATTGTTTTTGTTAACACAATATTAACTAAACAACAAAATTGCTGTGTTAGTGTATATTAGCAGCTAATCGGATGCTTTAGTTAACTGGCAATGTTGCTGGAGTTTGTCAGTGGCTATGACTTCTCTCTGGCTGTAAATGGTCAAATAGCAGTTTAGATTTCATGTTTCTGCAGTTTTTTTTGTTTTTTTTTCATCCAGGTCATGGTTGTCTTGAACGCTTAAGAACAAAACTGGGCTTCTTTAGGTTCATCCAAGAGGCTTCTTCACTTTCAAAGTGACCAACAGTCCCAGGTATTGAACCCTTAGTTGGGGTTGTCTCTTCGGAGGTGGTTGTTGACCCAACATTGATCATGTGGATTCTCTCATGATCAGTAGGTGTTTTTTTTTGTTTTTTTTTTAAAGGGCATGGGTCATTATGTCACTGGGGCTATGGTATGAAATCTCCCACCCCACTATCATGTCAGCTATTGAGGTCACCTGAGGCCAAGTGTTAGTAGGGACTGTTGAGACTGCGTTGTAAGTCGTGACAGCTGGTGTTCAACAATGAACACATCAAAATGGACCTAGATGGCCTCTTTCACTCGCCTCTCAAACCATCCATTTTGGGCCAAAATGTGAACAAGGGTGTCCTTCTCTTTTAGGTGCAAGTGTACAGCTGAGTCTTGAGGTGGCTCTTCTATGTTGTGCCATGCATTTGTAAAGTGGTTGTTTTGGTTTGTCCTGTTTAAAGGTCCCAGCACTCGTGACTGCACTGCATACACTATGCTGTTTAGCTTATGTTTGTGTGTGTGTTGTCCTTGGGATGAACCAGTTTTTGTCTGAGGGTATTGCTCAGCCTGAAGTGCACTGGGATGTTATGTTTTGAGGAAAGTCTTGAATTTCCTCAACAGTGCTGCCACATAAGGGACCAAAGTATTGTTCTGTTATTCGGTTTGTGGCTGATTGATGTCTGACATTCTGGTCCATCTTCTCTGATTTAATTTGATAGAACTGCCACAGTAAATCTGCCAATAATGTTAAAGGGTCGACTAGCAGCCATGCTGACTGTGGATATGCCAAATGAGTTTTGAATTTATTTATTTTTTAGTTTTCAGTTATTCAGAAGTCATATTGAGGAACCTGGTGGATTATAGTACCACGTCCAAAAGTCCTTTCTTTTCTGATGAAAGTTATGCACATATTGGGGGTCATTGTTAAGGTGTTAAAGTCAGTTGGTATTTTTATTTTGGATATATGACCTAGTTTTTAAAGTCATTGGTGTGGTTGACATTCTCTAAACTAAAGTGTACTTTAGTATTTAATGTCCTTATTTTATTGCCTTACAATACAGTCTGATAAAAGGCAGGTAATGGGTAGAGAAAGAGGGGAGCACTGTGACACGGGGGTCATCGGTCATCTTAGAGTTCATGATGGTATGAGTTCATGATATGCACTGCAGCAAGCTGAGCCATCAAAGCCATAATCAAAGAAACAGGAAAGGCATACGTCTTGGTATATATTGCATCTTGTAACTGAGGCTACGTTCACACTGCAGGCGAAACCGCATCAAATCTGACTTTTCTGACCCAATGGGACCCATATCTGATCATGGTATGACAGTGTGAACAGCACAAATTTTCAAATCCGCCCTAGATCACTTTCGTATGTGGTACTGAATCTGATACATATCTGATGTTTTAGAAAGCTACTGCTGTTTGAACAGTCATGTCGCATTAAATCCATTTTTTATGTCACTGAAACAAGACAGACTGATTATCAGCGCTGGAGAAGACAAACGACAAAGCATGGCGGCGGAAACTGGACATTGTTAAAACACTGGCTCTCTTTTTTTCTCAGTGTCCTTCTTTCTGTAATTAATTTGTCAAAATTCTGTCAGTTACAACTGTGCCTAAATTGACGGACTGCTGCAACAACACATACTAGCTCTGTAGCCGCCATTTTTACTTCCGTAAACGGAGCACGTTGTGTGACGTCTTCTTTTGCACATGCGGGCTGCTTTGAGGGCTGTGAACCATTCACATTAGAGCGCATTTGCTGTCACATTTTATTTGTAGTGTGAACAACCACACAGAAAAAATCGTATTTGATCAAAAAATCGAAATTGAGCATTAAGACCTGCAGTGTGAATGTAGCCTAAAAGCTGCAGAAAATGCATGTAGACAGGTTGAGAAAGG
>VUQR01023903.1:7006-28593 GCA_015108515.1 Hemichromis elongatus | reverse complement strand
AGCAGCCTCCTTCACTTCGGACAATCTGATATCCTCGTGTTGGCGTTGTTCCCAGATCATCATAATTGATGTTTTTCCAGGGTCAACATTACAAGTGACCAATCACCTTCTTGTGACGTCATACTTTTGCGACTTCAAAAATTAGCCGCCTTACAAAAACAAATGTTGTCAGGCAAAATTGCAGTAGCTTCCGTGATCACTTTACAAACATAAGTGAAGACAATTTGAACTAAGAGGCCTACACTAATGGTTGTGTGCTGAATCTATGAATCAAAAGGGTTAGGGTTAGTTTCAAGGCGGGTCTTTCGAAGTCGCAGAAGTATGACGTCAGAAGAAGGTGATTGGTCACTTGTAATGTCGCCCCTGGAAAAACATTAATTATGATGATGTGGTAACAACGTGAACACGAGGATATCAGCTCGTGCCCTTCACTTTAGCCTTTAGAAAATTCATCTTGCACTGTTAAGCATTCTGACAAGTTAGTCATACAAATTTAATAGGAAAGCTAAACTGGACCCCATGGTGCTATGGTAAACACTGAAAACTAAAATATTGTGCTTCTCTAAACTCAGCATAACAAATGCTGCACAACTTTGACACCTTGTGGTCAAAAACAGACACACCCAAGTAATGTTGTGAACTCATTTTAAAACACCTGACCTCATGTAGCAAGCAAAGATCTTAATTACTTCGCAATTAAAAGCACGAGGATGGCAAGACTGACCTGAAAGTGCAGAATTATGGTCCAGATCAATCCCAGCGTCAGTTTTGGGTTGCCGTCTGTGATGTCGTCATTTCTTATATTTACAAGTTTGACCTGGTAGAAGGAAATGCATATTTAGCAAAAGCAGACTTATACCGTCTTTAAGTAGTCATAGCCTGCTTCTTCTTTTTATTATCCTTTAAGCACTAAAAATGAGTTTACCTCTTCCATATGATGCCTGTCATTCTAAAACCACCACAAGAGGGCAGAGTCGCCATTGTATTATGCTAGTGAGCATCATTACCATAATCACAGCGTTGGACTGACAACTCATTGTTTTGTATAAACCTGCATGAAATGTTTTATAACATCATATAATATAAAAAAGTGCACTTTTTTTAACACCCCCTTCAAACTAAACGTGTCTGGCCACAGTTAGATATTATAGCTTTCAATAATAAACTCCTCCACTGCCCAACTGATCATCTATAACAGCTGCAATCAATCAAAGTTCAGTTTGGACAGTTTACATGCTATGACTACAGACGTTGTATGATGTGTCTGGTATGTACTGAAGCAAAACAATAGGACAACTCATTTGTTGCAATCTATGAATCCTTTGTCTCGAGCCTTACGTCACATCTGGCTGTGGCTCAACCAGGCTGCGTTCTTCTTCTCATCCTGAGCGTGGTGGGGGAGGGGGATGCAATCAAAGCTCTCTGAAATCCCACTGATGGGATTTGCAGTCAGTGCTCCTTAAATGCTGTTATTACTGTTCGTGTTTCATGAATATTTTGTAAGGAAACATTAAAATGAATCCATGAATCCAGCTGTGTCTGATGGTGGCGGTGTCTGAGAAGCTGCTGGAACCCAGGTATCTTTTTTGCCGTATAAACAAACAGATAGCTACCCCTAAACATGAACTGATATATTCATGTAAACCATTTGTAAGCTTTTATGTGCACGTAAATCCAAAGGTTCTTGAGGGCATGACACGATTAAATAATTTTGCCTCTATACAGACACAGTAAACAATAATAATAAAATCTTTATCAAATGGTAATGTAACTGAAATGCAGACTTTCAGATTTAATTCATGGGGTTTAACAAAGCGTTGCAAGGGCTGTTTTCAATAGCTGAAAAAAAATCCTTTGCAGTCAATGACTGTCTGAAGTCTAAAACCCGTCCGTGGACATCATCAGAGGCTGTTTCCTGCTCTGCTGAGCCATTATTGCAGCAACAATCAGCTGCTGCTTCCTTGTAGGTCTCACATCTGAAAATTGTGCTCTCTTGGGGTGAGATCAGGTGACTCATTTGTCTTTAAAGAATATCCCATTTCTTTGGCTTGAGGGACCCTGGGCTGCTTTAGCAGTATGCTTTGGGTCATTAACAGTGAAGGTCTGTCTGTTAGTTTTGTAGCATTTGTCTGAATCTGAGAAATTACATTCAAGAAAGTACATTTCAGTACACAATTCTTCTCCTACTACATCTATCAGCACTCATATCATCAATAAACACTAGTGACCCAGTTCCAGTGGCAGTCATACACTCCCATCCTATCATAATATAATATATAATAATATAATAATATTCTTCATCATGCTTGATAGATGATGTGAAATGCTCTAGGCCCGTTTCTCTCCTCCATACTTCTCTCTTCTCATCATGCTGGTAAAAATTAATCTTAGTTTCATCTGTTAACCTTTTCTCTAGAACTTTGCCAATTCTAATCTGCCCTTCTTATTTCTTAAGTGTACCCAGGGGCTTCCACTTTGTTGCAAACCCACTGTATTTGTAATTATGAAAGGGTCTTATGATTGCAAAATTTGGTAATGATACACCTACCTCCTCAAGAATGTGGACTCGACATGGTTAGATATTGAGAAGTTGTTTTTCTTAAAGAAAGATTTGTGTTATATTCTGCTTTCATTGTTTTCTGTGCAGAACTTTTGTCGGTCCTGAGCAGGTCAATCCATCATTTCTAAGAAGCCACCAGATTATTGACTTGGCCACTCCTAAAATCTTAGATATCTCGCTAGTCGGTTTATTTTGTGTTTTCAGCCTAATGATGGCCTCCACGGACCCCATGTTGAGATTTAGAGTGAACAGCTGCGAAGCTGCAGCTCAGAATTTGGAATTAACCCCAGATGCTTCATCTGCTTAATATGTGCGTGGAATAATGAGAGAACAGGTCTAACCAGCAAACAATTAATTTTGAGCCTCTGAAAATGGGGGGGCTATCCATAAAAACTGCTTTCCTAAATGGCTAATTCAGTACTTTTGTAATAGCCCCTGAATTGAAGCTCAAAGCCTGCATTTCAATCAGATATTAACTGTTTTATTTAATAATAATGATAATAATGTATACCCCAAAATTCACTGTGGTGGAACACAGAGGTCAAAATAAAAGTGTAATTGGCCAAAAACATATGGAGCTAACACTAATTCGTAACCAAATCAAAGTATAAAAATTACAACTACTTTTTATGGAAACTTTCCATTGTTTTCCAGGTTTGTATGCAAGCTGATTTGCGATAGCCAAGCTGATGGTGCATAGTTTAAAAAGTGCATGACAGTATTGGTGAAATTACTCCAGTCACTATTCGTTACCTGCCGCCTCTTTAAATAGTCCAGCGCTATCTGTACATTCTGGAGTCTGTGGAAGCGCATCCTCCCTCTTTCCCGAGGCTGTGGACATAAAGAAGGAAAAGGAGCCATGTGTGCAAATCAGGATCTTCTCAGTGTTAAAAGACACATTTTAAAACAACACAAATGACATGGAGGAAACGGGACATGCGTCTAAGGTTCTTACCCACTATTCTGGTGAAATAATGACATAAAAGAGCAAACACACAAACGCTGTTTGCACAACAACAGTGGTCATCTCCCTTAAGAAAAACTCTGTGTATATGCTACATATCACATACCTTCTTAGACCATTTTCCACCTTTACCACCTGAACATGTCATAACAAAACACGTTTCCTTAGCTATAACCTAAATAAATCAATAGTGCTCACATGTCTGACTTCAAATCATTACTGAAAGTTGCGTAATATGATCTCTTGCGGCAGATGCTTGTGAATAGTCAGGGGCAACTGAATGAGGTCATGAAATGGAAAATGCATTCAAGCCAGGATGCGGCAGCAGCTAAAGACTTGCACTTCATTCAGCTACCTTGTTTTGTTTAATAACGATGAAATGACACCATAAATAAAAACCCCATTTGGGTAGCGAATGGTTTTCAGATCCCCTTTAGAAAGCCTTCTTCTCAAAAGCAGCATATGAAAAATGTCCAGATCATCACACAAGGTTGAAGAGTTTTGACTGTATGACTAATATGTGCAAAGCTAGTGAAATGAGTATAAAGACCCAAGCTTTATGGACAGCTTCTGTCATATTTTTAGCATCTTTTTAATGATTTTTACGAGATCAGTGAGCCAAACGTCTGTCTTTTTTGTAACAGGAACAAAAACTGAAAATTAAAAAGCCGGGGTCTTTGGATCAAGGGCACATTTTTCTGCAACATCAGTATCACATTGTAATATAACAAAATATATCATGTGCTCATGAAAAACGTCACTATGAAACAAAGTGTTTCATAGGAGGAAAAATAAAATGGCCAAGTTTTAAAATTCTTCACTGCTAAAGGAAATATTTTAGAGTACAGTAAGCACAAATCCTCTAGTGGGATTGTGTCTATGCTTCTGTTAACTGGTCACAGCACGCCCTGAATTAGTTTGTTACTAAAGGGGGTGGGAGGGCAAGCCACACGTACCCCCTTATCATCATCCACTGTGTCTCCATGCTGCTCAACTGCACATGCGTCTGTCCCACTCACCAACCGCAAAGTCTTCAGAAAATCACGCTCCCTTGGCTTATCATCGAAAAGGCAACACATGGGGAAGAAGAGGAAGACATGGACACACACAGCGGCCAAATCATAAGGAAGTTAGACAGTGGACAGAAACAAGTCAAAGAGTGGAGAACAGAGGAGGAAAGTGGGATGTAAACAGAAAACAGATATGGAGGAGGATGAAAGTTAGTCATACTAACGGGGAGTAACTGCTGGGATTCCCTGCATGGGACTACATGCAGTTTAAATATACAGAGTAGCAGCATATTAAAATTGACATGTACTACAGTATGTACAAAAATATATGAATGTACTTCAGATAAATGAAGGTTTAAGAGGTAAACTGATGAATGAATTACTTCAATACTGATAACATGCAGTACTTCAGGAGCAAAGCATTGGAGCTAAAAAGTTTTTACTTCCAGTTTTTTTTTGAGTATACATTTTCACAGTACAACTTACTCGATACTGCAGATTGACATATTGCAAAATGCTGGTTAAAAACACAACTTTTGAAGACACACTGGTGATGTTGGAAAAAAAATAATCTCAGTTTCAATTCCTGGTCATTCCATTCAAATCATTTTGCATTATAGAAAGTTGCTTTTATTGCTTCAGCAGTTTCCTTCATCGTGACTGTAAAGTTAATTAAAGCAACTTGCTAAACGATTTAAAAAGCTGCTGTTATTTTTGTCCTCTAAATGCCAGTTGGACAAATGGGAGATGAACCTTTTATGCACAGACCTACAGTAGTAGGACTAGAGAAACCAGAAGAAACCCCCAATCCTTTGACTTTAACTGTTTAGATTTTTTTCAATGCAATTCTGCAGCACTTTAAAAATTTACATCGAATATAAAGCCAAATATAATAAAACATGAAATTTAATGGAATCTTTTCAAATTAAATTTAAGAGTTTAGTACACAATGAGTTTATGCTCAGCATATTATTCTTAATAATTACTTGTTTTCATAAATAAACCTTCAATTTTAGTTACTTCACATGCATTATACTCAAAGATTATCGCTTCGTGCTCATGAGGGCAAAGACTGTTGTTGTTGCTTGAGTGAAGCACTGAAAGTAAAGTGATTATTCCTTCATCAGAGCTGTGATGCAACATTTTATATCACTTGTTTTAAAAGCAGCCTCAGGAGTTAGAGGGCTAAAAAGCTTGTTAACGAGTTTGTTAATGGCTCTAATTAACATGTGAGAAACCACAGTGGGCAACCACAGAGCTAATTCAGAGTTTACATTTCTGAATGAACGACAGCGTCATATCAAATCCCACATGAGCTTGGCACAACTTAAGAAGTAATACTGCTACTACTGCTACTATACTACTACTAGTAGTAGTACTATCACAAATAAACAAGTAACAAAATGTAAATGTAAAAAATAAAAGACATACTGTACTGCTCACATTCTGCTTAGACTGAGTAGAACAGCTCAATAAATCAAAAGAATGACCACATAAAGAAGTTGCATCGATGTCACAGAGAAGACAGAGAGGAAAATCCATTAAAGGTGCGATTTTGATGAGTGGGTTTTGGTGGATACGAAAAGTGATCAGATGGTTGTCTCCCAAGAATCTCTCCCTCCCACCATAAGCCATATGAGTAAGAAGAAGGAAGGGCCAGTGCATCAGTTATGAGCAGGTATGACTCCATGCTCCATGGGAAAAAGATAAGTTCTCGCACTCTGTTTATTAAACTCAAATGAAAATCTGAATGGGTTTGTAAGACTGGTCTCATAGGAAACTACTCAGGCTAAGAATTCAACTGGACCCACATGTACCAAAACACTGTCAGTGTTTATGACTAGAGTAAGAGAAAAACATGAACTCACCAGTGTATCTCCAGACAAAACCTCCAACAGCGAGATCAGGTTATGTCCATCTCGTAAGTCTTCATAAAGATCATTTATATGCTTTCGTACCTACACAAACGAGGAAGAAATGACACTGTAAACTAACTGCGTGCATCATATTAATACCAGACATGAGTAAAAATCACACATTTAAAACATACAGTTTGTACAACTACTTTACGTAAAATTAACAAAAGTGTAGTTCTGCATTTTAAGAACAGATCTCACAAACGATGAAGGTCTATCACATTCATAAAGCTGTCAAGGCAGTCATTGTTTTTGTTGATGCTTCCATGTGTCAATCACTTAAATTCGTTTCATTTAAGGCCCAGTTTTGGAAAAACTCGTTTTAGATCAGATACCTAAAATAAACATTCTTCAAACTCGCTGAATCTGTTGAGCTGTAGCAGGATATCACTGCGACACCTCACCTTAACACCTGCTGAAGGCACTTTACAAATCCAGTGCAATGCTTCCTCCTTACAGCAGGCCAATTTCTCCTTCCTGGCCTAAATACCGCACCTCTGAAATCACCCTGCTGCCCGCTGACCTGCTTTCACACAGGGCTTTCAGCACTGATAGCAGCCACAGCTGTAAAGCCAAAATAGTCCTGTAGACTTATGTTATTGGATCAGCAAAGCAGGTCACCAACTATTACTCAGCACCTCTGATTCTCAGGGACCACGTGTGAGGCTCACACGGACATTACAATAACCTAAAGTGGTCCTTAATCTGTCGGTGGATCAGAGAATACAATGTAAATATAACATTTAGTCAATCTGAAACAACTAGGGGTAAAACCTACTCTCTGGTATTAATATCTGCAGATTTATGGATGTGTCATGATTTTGCTGTAGTACAGACAGAAAACACTTTTTCCTTATTTCTTCTGCCAAGATTGTGGTAACGCTTACACGGTGTGTTGGTGCAAGCTGTAGCAAGCATTTCCTCAAGGTAGGAAGTAGATTCTTCTCATTCGCCCTTTTAAATAATTTTTTTTTTACTATTGAAAATAATAAAACATTTCTGCTTAACCTCACAAGCAGCCCTCCATACATCATAACCAGTCACTGATAATAGGAAGCCCATAGTGGACTGATTTTAAGAAACCCTTAAAGCAGCTTATTATTCCAAGTTTATCTTTGCTTTGTATTTGCTGGTAATTACACGAAAAGCACAGAATACACTTAAGGCGTCAGGTATAGACTAACCAGACTCTCCAATAGGTACTGTTCAAGTGAAGGTTAACTCAGATATCTAGCCAATCACATGGCAGCAACTTAATGCATTTAGGCATGTAGGTATAGTCAAGTTGACCTGCTGACGTTCAAACTAAGCCTCAAAAACTGGGAGAAAGGTGACTTAAGTGACTTGATTGTTAATGCCAGATGGGCTGGTCTGAGTATTTCACTGCTGGTGTACTGGGATTTTCCCACACAACAATCTTCAAGGTTTACAGACAACAGCCGGATAGCTCAAACTGTTTTTTTTTTAATACGACAATGACTTCACTGCAATCAAATGACCTCCAGAGCCAACAAATCTGCAACAACTGTACGATGCTGTCATGTCAATATGAGCCAAAATGTCTGATGAATGCTTTCAGCAGCTAGTTGAATCTTAATACAGTTCTGAGCGCAAAAGGGGCTTCAACCCAGTACTAGCAAGAGTACCTAATAAGGAGGTTAGTATGTATACTGGCCCTACATCAAAGCGGTGTAACCTTCATGGCAATGTTTTAGGGACATTTCACTCAGAACTGTCTCAACTTAATGCTGATTCATCACGTGGGGAATGCCAAATGGTGATGTTGGCATAGGACTGACAGTGATGTAGGAAAAGCCACAAGATGTGTATGCCATCCTTCCAAGACCAGAAATATCACAATCTTAATAGTATTAGGATCAGACCTAATGAGCAGCTCACTTTTTTCTCTGGTTCATTATGTTTCCTTTTCTTTTTAAGGGTTTTTATTTAAACTCAAGTGAATGAAAAACTGTGACTGAACTACAGCTTTATAGCTCACACTACATGCTGGACGTAATCACTTTGGTGATTAATGTACCACTTATGCAAGAACCTTATAAAGACAACACTGTAGATCGTTCCCAGATTCTTTTATTACAAAGACATATTAGACGAGACATGCCGGTGCTTGTCTGTCTGCTAAAGTGTTTCATTAAATCCACACAGATGAAAACGCCACAGTAAGCATTTCAAATTCCTGAGTCAACAAAAGGCAATCATTTGCTGCAACGGTGCACCAGAGCATGTCCTTCTAAATGACTTTTAATAAGCTTTAATAACATCTGAGGAGGAATGTTAACGTGTTAAGACCTAACAGGGAAAGTCATATCACTTAACCAATAAATAATGAAGAACACGAAAATGGTTTTTCAAGCTGCTGTGGAGAAAAATGTCAGAACACTAACAGACAATCAGACCGAATCTATGAACGCCATGGACACAGAAATTTGGATATTAAAAAATAATTTAGAAGTAAATCAGCGATGATTCTTACCTTCACCAGATGCTGGTTTATCCATTTTGTAAATGTCTTCTTCTGCACTCTGTCTCTTTCATCTGCAGAGAAAAAAACCCCCACTTCCTTCAGATTAGGTGTTTTGGCAACATACACCTCTTTTTGTAAATACCACCATTAAAGAAGCTTAATCCTGCTATGCATACCTATTCTAATTAACCTTTTGGGATGCTTTGTGTTTAAAGGAACAACAGGACACAAACAAGTGCTGTGTAGATTACATTATACAAAGTGTGAACATATGTATAAAGGGAAAGCTGGTTGTTTTTTCCCCCCACAGACAGGCATTTAAAATGTGCTGTAAGTGAAATAAAATTATATCTTTCCCGTGGCAGTAAGTCAATCTGTAATGTTAGTTTGTGAATTTATAGCTTTGATAAAAAAAATAACGTCGGAAAGTAAAGAGAGAAAATATGCCCCAGTGTCTCTAAAGACACAGAAATAACTATGAGTGTTTTTTGTTTTGCGTCACCATAGCAGCCACTTCTTTCAGAAAATGCCATATAGGTGGAACCAGGAAACAAATGGATGCAATTAAAGGAGAAAAAAAAAAAAGAAAACTAAGAAATGAAATAGAGTCAAGTTTTAAAATATGTTTCTCGGTAACATAATAATGACAGAGAAAAGCTACAGTCTTGTTTAATACTTTTCATCAGTGTGTTTTTCTTTAAGTTGGTCGTCCATTCACTGGCAGAGGCGAGCCAGAATCAAGCCTGTCAGCACAGCTATGACTCATTTCCCCTGATTCCACATCTTCCAGCAACTTATCCTCATTGAACAGAAAAAAAAACCCTCACATGCTCAGTCAATAACATGACTACACCATCTGTCGGCCAGGTCACATTTATTCCAGCAACACTGTGGAAGCCTGGAACTTTACTGCAGACTAACAACATAGATAACCTCCTGTCTTTACTAATCTTCAGCGTGGAAGATTAGTTAAGGCTTGCAAAATAAGTTTGGCGTAAGGACATTTTACCTGCAGTTAGTAATAAGCAAGTACAGACATGACTAATCTTTTTAAGGAAGTGACAAAAACCAGTAAGACAAACACTAACCCATGCAGCACATTAGCGCTACCAAGCGCTCCCCACGTTCCCTCTCTGTCATTAGGCGGTACTTCATCATCTGCACCCCTTCCTGAGGGCTGCTGAGAGGATCGCGATCCAGGTAGACAGATGCCATGCGGATAAGTGACTGAAGAAGAGACGGCAGCAACAGTCTCCCTCTTCTCGCCTGCTTGCCTACCAGCCTCTAGGGCTCTAGCTGTGACTCCCTCTCTCATCAAACTTCCAGAACGAGTCCTGTCAGGTTTTCCATGGCGGCTTGCTAATTTTGGTTTCCATGTGGTTCACTGTTTATCTAGCAGCAGCTCTCAAAAATCATACGAGTAAGTCAGGGTGCCTCATGGAAAAAAGGATAATAGAGAAAATGCTCCTTGTTAGCCGACTATGAATGAAGAACTAGTTTCTTTGAGCCATGTATCATGCTTTCTCATGACATCATGCGTCACTTAACTATTTCACATATCAAATGCATCTTGTGCAATATAAACATGCTCAAGAGTACAAAATAATCGCCGCCGCCGAGACTCACAATGTTTACTCCAGGAAAAACAACTGAGAACACTTTAAGTCAAAAAACAGCCAACACCTTTTATTATACAACATGAATAATAACAGTTTTTAGTGGAAGTCCTGCATCTGTATTCTTATCACACTGAATATCACCGTTACATAAGGCAAAAAACGAAAAGTGCTCGTCCTGACAAATGATGCTTCAGAAACTTGCATAACTCACATGCAACACACTGTATTGCATTGCATTGCATGTCTGATTGATAAGAAACTATAATATCTGTTTGCAATATTGCAATGCTGTGTGTAACATGTTCTTGCAAGCATTCGTTTATAATGAGAAGTGAGCCACAAGGTCTCAACTCAAGTTCATAAAGGACAGTGTATTCTCTGTGGAACTACTGACTCTGAAAGATGCCCGTATAGTATATAAGCTCCCTCTTCAATGATATAGCATCTTTACAGGTGAAGGAAAGAGTCCTTCAGGTTTATAATGAAGCCCGAAACATGCATTTACAGAATAGGGTGCCTTCAGAGCTTTGTGACTGTATTCTCTGCAGATTTGTACATTGAGCTCATCTAAAAATAGTACATGATTAAAAGCAGCTGAGAATTCAAAAGTGGGTTGGACTGATTACTATTACTTTTTTTGATAATTTACACCAAGGATACAGTGCAACACAACTAATCAAGAGAAGCAAACCAAAAGGAAAAGAGAGAGTGATGCAGTGAAAAACCTTTCTCAGCAGCACTGCTGTGTCATTGCTGATGTGAATGTCCCTGTGACTCCATCGTGCAGCTGAATCACAGAGAAATAAAGCAGTGCACTCTGCAGCAGGACACCAATTTGGTGTGTAATACCCATGTCTAAGCTCTCTGCTGCATAATACATAAACCTCTCCTGAAAAGCTCATTAATATAGATTGACTGGGCAAGTTTTCCAGGAAACTCTCCAGCTCAGAGCAGAGGTCAGGAGCTGAAAAGAGTGTCATCAACCAGGTATCAATCACAGTCAGTAACAAATAACTTTACAGGACATAAAGTATTTCACAAATTACTGATACCACACAGTCAATACACTCATATCATTAAATGGCATGGCATGGCAATCAGGTTGACATTATTGCTGCCGTGCATGATTAAATACAATATAAACAGATAATGAACTATTTGCCATATTACTATGTGCTACAAAGCAAGTTATTTCTGTAATCGAGCATCCTAAATATTCCTAAAGTGAGTTTAGTGGTATGGTGCCCTCTTGAGGACTTAACAAGAATAAAAGTAAGCATTAACTCTGCTTGAATGTCACTCTATAAGCTACTGAAAAGTATTCCTTATCATTCTAGTGATATATTATTTAATTGTGAAATCAGTGAAGATCAGATATTAAACAGTAAATACTCAAACTGTGCCCCTCTTAACTAAAGTCAGACTTAATGTGTTTATATAAACATCTCCTCATGATATAAAACTTTATCAGCCTTATCTCATGCTTACTTATCACAGTTAATACATTCTATAATTGCACTGCTTGGGACTTTTTTTTCACCTTATACGCCGTATTTAAGGTTCCAGTCACCAGGCCTAGAGACTGGTCAACGACACGCCTGGAAACCACTGGTCATTTGAGAAAAATGGTTGGTGAGTGTTTGCACACCGTCAAAGCGAGCCCTGCTAGCGATCACTGGCGTTTCTGGTACAGCACACACTCTGTGACTTTGTGACCCAGTGACAACCAGCAGCTGCTCACCAACCAGTCCAGCACTACACTGTTTTCCCTAGCAACCATAGGTTTCCAGAAGGTCGCTGCCCATGCTCTTGGTCTGTGTGGCTGACGACTTAGTGTGCTAAAACAATGCTGTGCAAATGTGCATTTTAGCCATGGTTTGCGGGAATCTGGTCCAGCTGTCACAGAGTGATCGGCAGGGTGAACCCTGGACAAGTCGCCCATCTGTTACAGGTCAACATGTAGATACTATTACAGCATTTTAGTAATGACTAAAACATGTGTTATTCATTATTGAAATATTGAATTAGTATATACTTTGAATATGTAGATGGTTTTACATAATGAAAACTCTTTAATATACCGGCTCAACAAGATTCCCCATTCAGTAAACTATGATATTGTCAATAAAGAAGTAGGAAAATGAGCTAAACGTCATATGAACTAATTAATAACTCAATATTTGAGGTAGTAAACGTATGATGTTTGGAAATTTTTATGCTTTTCGTCTTAAAGGTTTGCAAAGTAACTAAACTTTCAGTGTGTGATTGCTTGTACCCGTCTGTTTGGTAGATGATTCACCTCCACCAAAAGTCTGGGAACCGGATAACTGGATTGTGACCTCTGACTTTAAACGGTTGATGTTTGAAGGATCACAAGATGTAGAAAGCCCAACCCGACAAACCACCATTATAACGTTTACAACCTCAGGCACTCTCTACAGAATGCATTCATCAAAACCTTCCGATGTGCAAATTTACACCGGGACAGGAATTCAAACTGGTAGTAATTAAGCTGTTGTTTACTGCACAGTCTTACATCGCAGTATGTGAACATATTCAAATGAATAGCTTCTTTTAACAATGACAGCAAACAACAGTGCTGTGAATCATTAGCCACAGCAGCCAGTCCTGTATAAAACTAGATGATGAGCATAACACTGTTTTGAGGCCTGTCTGTACCCGGTCTGCAGTCCAAGCTCAGTGCAAGCCAAGAGTCCAACTACCGCATTCAAACGGTCAGCCTGAGACACTTATTTGTAGACCTCAGCAAAGCACATGTGCATGGCTATATATAGCTACAACCCTAAACCATGCTGTCCCTGCAACTGCAGGCCACATAATCTGTGCCACTCAGGTGACATCCTTCATTTTCTGCCATGCAAAGATGAGGGAAGCAAAGTCATCCTTGTAATAGAGGAGAATGTATTTATTTATTTAAACAGAGATTAAAGTTGTGTGATTTTGTACCCTTTGATTTTGGAATCTGATTGATGTAGCACAAAACAAAACTGATCAGATCCTATGGTATTCAAAACTACATATTCAACAAATAACACTATATAATATATAGTTAAAATATATAGAGTTAAAATATATAGTTATAAATATAATAATTCTGTTTCTAATTTGGTTTAAACAGACTTTCAGTAAAATGAAAAATTAACCCAGCAGTAATACAGTCTCCACTTTCACTGTGTGTTCAATTTATAATTTTAAAATTCTGTTTAAACAGAAGCAGAAACACAAATAGATGAATTTTAGTTTTCCCGAGAACATCTGGCAGAGAAGGACATGGACACCCTTTGGCATCTTGTTATGTCACAATGCCTAAAATATCCTCATATTCTGAGAGGAGCAAAGAAAGCTCTACCAATCACAGTCCACCCTGTGTAATCCCCTTGCTCTCATATGTGAAGGAAATAAAAACAAACATAAAGCCTAAACTCAAGAGCACTCAACCTTCAACCCACTGCTGAGGACTCACTGAACATTCTTGCTAAACGGCCTCCTTTTCACAGCTCTAATGCTGCAGCCACTTCAGTAAGCAAAGGCCTGTGTGTTTTATTTAGAGTACAAGCTAACCCATTACACCTTTATTTAATAGTGATTTAGGTAATAAAAAAAAAGAAAAACATTGAAATAATTCAATTAAACCTTTTTTAAATTAAATTTAAAAAAACAAACTATTCACTAAATGCTCCATCAGGACAAAACCTGTTCATAGTCTTTGCATGTTCCTTTTGAAAATGTTGAGATAAATAGATTTATTATACCACTCTACATCATAATTATGGAGTGTCACAAGGCCTTTTATTATTTAAACCCTTATTATGTTGTGTAGCAAGAGTGCACAGTCGTGGCCTACAGCTGTGGCTTTGGGAGGTTGCACATTAAAAGAGTGGCGCTTTGAGCAAAACACCAACATGTTGGTGACGCCTGGTCTTTGTCGAACAAACCTTAGCTATCAAAAGAGACATTTTTGAGCTGTTTTCCCCCCAAAAAAATCTATATGGAGCTGCAAAACATGACTACGTTGCAGTGGGCAATGATTATTTATGATTATTTGACACTTTAACTGCATTATTAATTTCTTATTTTGGAGGTTTTGCTAATTATTTTAAATTAACAAAAAAAAGATCAAGTTAAAGAAAAAGACCTGACCTGTAGCAGAGAACTGCAAAGCACTTTAGGTCAGCATTCATCTGAACACTCTAAAACAATGTATATGTATGAGGTACAGTGAGCCACTGTCATAAGCTAACGAGCCACATGCAGATCCAGAGCCGCAGCTTTGATCACCCTGCTTTAGATCTCAGTCTCAGACCTCGGCACCCATCGTGGATCAATAAGGATAGTTATTTGAGCCCCTTAATCTAAATAAATTGGGCAAAGGCCAAAATAAGGTTTAAAAACCTTTTTTTTAAATTCCCATAAGATATACTCTTACAATACCACACAGCTTCTGAAATGACAGCGAAGCTCTATTCTGTTCATGTGTCAATGCGACAACATGACAGGCTAATATTGTTCTGTACTTTTTCAGGCGTTAATTGGCTCTCAGTGGCCATAGAACACCTGCCACCTTTAGCGCTTTAAAATTCATCTACTTCCACTACTTCAACTGCCTTTTCTTCTACTAACATGTTTCTGAGGTGAACATGTACACAAAGACAATGCCGAGTCAGAATCTTTACCAAATACATACCATATTTGCCATCTTAGACCTAAAAAGCATGCTCACATTTCCTAATTAGTGACAAACACAGTCTATGGCTAAGCTGGTATATCACTGAAGGTCATAACAGGTGATCCAAACTAAAATGAAATGTTAATCTGGTGATGGAGCTATAAGAAAGATACCTCTGACCATGACACATACAACAATCAATCAAATTAGAAAAAAATAGTGAAAGGACCGAGAGACTGTCAGCCCTTAAACATCAAGTCTGTTGCAACTTACAGCAACCTAATATTACTAATTGCTAACATTCAACAGCTCAAACTATAAATTATAGGTTGAGATAAGCTGAATGCACAGTTCTTATCACAACAGAGGACGACCGGTGGCTCAGTTCCATATGATCAGGTGCAACCAGTGTGTGTTTTAATAGGCATGCTGACATCATTGTTCCTGGGTAGGTGGTAAACAAAGAAAAAACAGCAGAGAGGGGGAGATACCGGAAGGTGCATTTTTCCCATACTTTGTAGGTGAAATATTGTAGCCAGTTTAAGGGTAGGGCAAAGACAGAGGTGTGTGACTGGAACAGGTTGCCAAGCCTTCAGAACAGCCTGTTCAGTCAGTCTTTGCGTTTTTTGGAGGCTAAAGTAAAGAAGAAACTATAATATTATTTTATTTATTACTCCATTCCTACAACTGCTGCTGAGAACATGCATGCTGTACATTAGAAAGGGACAGCAGGAACCACTGCCTCATATCATTAAATTAAAGGAGCCATCACTTTCTGAAAATGTGCAGTAGCTTCAATATTAACTGGATACACAGACAGGAAATAATAATTAAGGACTATTTTCACCATTTCTAATGTAATAATGTAATAATGATGTGTCCTGCTACGCCCATGGGTGAGCTGACCCTTGAAGAAATACAGATGGAGCATAAAGATGAAGCTGGCAGCGTACCCACAGACATGAGCTGTAACTACTCAGCAAAGTCCAGCAGAGGAAACAGAGAGCCATTAATGATAGCTAATAGCACATAAATACAGACTTACGGCACTTGCTTGAAAACATTCAGTCACACAAACTCAAACACACGCATCAACACAAACAGCTGCAAAAAAATCTAGTAGCTCCCATTTGTGCAGCAGCTGCACCTGCCACATTGAACCCTGACACCAATGAATATTTGGCTCAAATGTGGCCCATAACTGTAGATTTCTGTGGGCCATATTTGGCCTTGACTAAGACCGTTGACTCGCAGTGACTCAGCCACAGGTCCACTCTATATGTAGCCCACATCAAGCCGATCTCATGACTAATTTGGCCAGTTTCTGCCGACACAATATTTGCCAGCATCCTAATTGAGCCAAAAGTACTGAACGTCACCCAGATTGCACTCAAATTTTGCTGCTATCTACTGTCAAACAGTGACCACTCAACATCAACAACTGATTGTTTTTTTAAATTAAAGAAACACAGATTCGCAACACACACACACCGCTTTACAGACCATAAGAATGAAACTAAATTAAACAAAGCCACATTTCCATCATGCTGAATTATTTTGTCCGGGTTTCCCTCCCAGTTTCTCTCCGGCTTCCTCCCATGATCCAAAGCCATGTTGTTACTTGGGTTAGGTTAACTGGTGATTCTAAACTGCACATAGGTGTCAATGTGAGTACAAATAGTTGTCTGTCTCTCTGTGTTAACCCTGTGACAGACTAGCAACCTGTCCTGGGTGTACCCTGCCCTTCATCCTATGGTATTTGGGATAGGTTTCACCCCGGCCTCGACCCTAAATTGGATAAGCGGAAAGAATGGATGGATGGATGGATAGATAGTTTTACTGTATAACATATACACAGCTATGAATTATCTTTGTTCTTACAATATTAAAACAGACAATCTGTATCTATCTATCTATCTATCTATCTATCTATCTAGGAGCAAGCTAGCATAACCTGCCATTAGTGGACTGTGAAGGCAATAATAAGCTATGATTAGCACCATTGCACTTTCAGTCAAAACAAAGATCGCCTTCACACTGTACAAAAGCAGGTATCTCCATGCATTCATTCAGGTTTTTCCACTAATTTGTCATAATTGTGTAAATTATATCTTACATTAATTTCTTACAAATGGGAATAGCAAAGGCTAAATTGGATATGGATCCATGTTACCATTTTTATAAGTTACACGAGGTATAAGGATAATCAGAAGAAATAGTTTTTAACCAGTTGGTTTCGTAATGTGAAGGCAAAACAAAAAGCAAATGTAAAAACTAATTTACTGGCTGTTCCACTTTAAAACATAGAGCAAGGAAACCTGCTTCCTCCACTGTGCCACTGTGACACTGCTTCCTAGCATCGGCTGCATTTGGGAGAGAAGGGTGTTGCTGCTGGAGCGGGAGAGGAAAGGCTCCAGAGCATGAGTCAGGGGTGGGACAGAGAGACTCACAAGATGATCTCATGTAAGCGGAGCTAAGCAGGCCTGTGGAATGAGGTTCAGTCATGCTGGTCTCATCACCATGACAGCATATAAATACAACAGAGAGCATGCATTGTGCTCAGCACAGATTTGTTTTAATGCAACAGTAAAAGCAGTAAAACAGTCATATATACACACACACATATACATATATATATATATATACATATATACATATATACACACACAAACACACACACACGCACATATGACTGTAAAAAAGTGTTTTAGATCTGTAAAGGAATTAGCAGCAAGAACAAAATCATGCTTTAGCACCTGCTGTAAACAAAATATACTGGCCAATAAGAAGAAAATGATCAGGCATTTTTTTTACTGATTGCAGATAAGAAGCAATCTGATCTAGGAATGCATCTTGGCGAAACCTGCAAAACGAAACTGAGAGCAGCTGTATCTCCAGCTTGATAACAGTGACTGCTTCAGGTTACTGTTAGATTATAGAGCTAAGTGAGCCCTGGGGTCTTTTCACAGCCCCGTTCTCTCTTTCCTTTCCAGGACTGGAGGCCAGGAAGAGGAGCTGGTGGGCTGTTCTGCTGGTGCGGGCGGCCGGGGCAGTCTGCTTGTCTCCACCTCAGAGTGAAGGGGATCATTTCCTGGGTCTGGGGGCTGATTGTCTCTCTGAGGGTACTGGTGCATGGACCTGGGATTTTAGACCGGGTATGGAGAGTGTGATGGTGTGTACGGCGTCCATTTCTGTGTGCCTCCATGTTGGGTGTGCGTGAGTGTTTGTGGATGTGGATGTGGAGAGAATGCATGCTTGTGTCTGTGTGTGCTTTTTTGGCTATGTGTCAGTTTCCGTCTTAGACTCCCCCTTCGCTCTTAGAACATCTCAGGCTCCATCTCAGGTATGGCGCCTATTTTCCCACGCCACATTTCTTGCCAGTGGCTGGTGTCCCCACCCGCTAGTGCATTAGTAGTTCTCGGGGTCCGGGGCTGGGTGCTCTGGTGTGTACTGGCTCGCTTCCAGCGGCCGCTTGGTGTGGCTTGGGGCTGCTGGCTCTGTTGAGCCCCTGCTGGGGGCTGGGGTGCCCTTGGGTCTCGGGGCTCTGGGCCCGGAGCTCGGTCTGCATGAGATAGCCAGCTGCCAGTGCATCACTGCAGCCATCTGGTGCTTCTGCAGTGTGGATGCTGGGCCTCTCCTCTGCTCTTCTCTGAGTCGGGACCGCTGTAGTCCCTGCGGTTGTCCTACTGGGGCTTTCATGCTCTGGGGGGTCTGAGGGTGCCTGGGGCTAAGGTCTCATCCAGGCCTGCTTCAGGTCCTCAGCTCACCACTTACATGGAGAAACCTTACGAACACAAGCACTCTCACACACACAGGTACCCACAAACACACACTATCCTCGGCTGCTGCTGCCCCTAAAACATCTTGTACTATTAGTACTGTGTGATGTTCAACAACCTTGTTTTTTATGCATATGTTGGTTGTTGCTGTGGTTTTTCTGCTTTTTTTTTTTCCAACAGCTGCTGAAGCAGTTTTTTTTCTCTCTTTATCCTTCTTCATCTCCTCTATTTTTCTCTTCTTCTCCTTCTGTTAACCTTCTTCCCAACTTCTCTTTCCTTTTTTTTCTATTCCATCCCCCAGTCTTGTCCGTTATGGTTTAAATAATCAAAAATTTTAAAAAATCATTCAGTTCTTATAAAATGTGACTATCAAGTGGACAATTATGGCGAATGCCATAAAGCTCCACTTATGAAAGTAAATCTGTTTGGCATTTTTTGGCCTTCAATTAACTATTCAAGACAACACTGGTGGACAGGAGAGGGGGAAAACAAAAGAAAAAGATCAGAAAGCTGAAATCAGAAACCGATCCAGAAATCTAATGTAATTTTTCAGTCATGAGCATGTGAATCAGCAGCTATCAGATACACAATATGAGAGGGCAAACCTCATTTTCTTCCTTTCACCACTTCCTTTGCATAAATGAATTTCAGGAGTGTCACCATAATCAGCATGGCACATGAACAAGTGTCTAAAACTTGGATCCTGCTTCCATTAAAACAAAGTATCTTTTGTACGGTAGCAGACTGTCTCCATACAGCCAGTCTGCTTTGTGTGTGGGCCACTAGGCCATTTGAATGTGATGAGTGGGCTGTCGACATAGAGCAGAGGGGTTGGGCTGCACAGCCCAGGAGGGTGGACAAAGGCAGTGACTGTGCAAAAAATGCAAAGCTCTCACTTGTCTCTGTGTTTGATAAAACAAAGCAATAAAAATATTAAAAGGGGTTAGCTTAAATAATATTAAGATATTTTTAAGAATCTGCAATAGTCCCGCAAGTCATAATGAAGAGCACACAGATTCACAGAGAGAAATCTGACAGACACGCTGGCAGACCACACCCTAATAAAGAACAGAACAGGCATCCTTAAGACCAGCTCAGTGCTTTGCATGACTACTTGCAAAAACACATATTTTTAGTACCTAGCTGGTTACAGTACACATCTTCTTGGGAATTTATTTTCACATATGTCCTCTTGAAGATAAACAAACAGGATTTTGTGTAATGTGCTTTATTAAAATCTGCAAACAAAAATGTATGTGTATTGTAAGGTTTGTTGGTAAAATAAACATTTCCAGCAAGACTCTCCTTTATCAGCGGGACAAACCTGTGCATGTGGGGTTCTTATTTAATAATATAATGTTCTTCAATGTAATCAAACCATGCAGATCATCAGACTTCCTAAGAACAAAATGAACTGCAAGAAAATCTGACTGAACCACCAAATGTTTAATCCATTAAATCTTTCCTGATGTTGAAGGATCATCAGCTGTTAAGAAACCCAGTGGCCCCTTCACCCTGACAGCCTACCAAGCAGGCTCTGCTAGAACAGTGTGATCCCATACAGCCACTGCCCAGTGCCATTAAGCACTGTATGCTTCTAAGAAACATGTATTTAACTCATTCCTCGAGTTTACAGTCTTTTGTATGTGTACCCTGCATTAAATTTCAACTCAACCCAAAGCAGTCGCCCTGTTTAACTTATTATTAGAGCTAGTACATCATTAATGCCACATTCCTACATCAGGTACAATAACAGCAACATGCATGCCCTCATTTGATGGCAATTGTGGCAATACTAAAACCTGTGAACTCACATTAATCAGAACTACAGTATGTTTGTAAATTGCTTTAACTGTTCAATGGTAAAGTGTGCAGAAGGTAATATACATAAAAATGGCCTCACTTCAAATCACTTCAATAAAAGCAGGACATCTTTCTTTGCAATGCCTTTTTTTGGTGACTCTGCTCAAATTAAAGCTAAAAATGTAAAGACAGTAATCAGCATAAATGTGTATTCTCATTGTCTCTGAAATATGACCATAAGTGAAAAATACATGACTGAAACCAAACGATTATAAAAGTTATTATTTACTTAACAACGTATTCAGACTCAGGAGTGCAGCATTATCGACCCATCCATTTTTTTTTAACTGTTTATCTTCTTAGAGATTGCAGGAGCCTATCCAAGCTGTTATAGGGCAAGAGGCGGGGTACGCCCCGGACAGAGCACCAGTCCATCGCAGATAATACACACCAATCACCAGTCATCTTAACAAGCACGTTTGGACGGTGGGGGGAAGGCAGAGCATCCACTGGAAACCAAGAGAAACAAAGAGGCAACATGCAAACTCCACGCTGAAAGCCCAAAGCTGACAAGGAGGAAAACTGCCACCACTGTTCTACTTTCACTAATAACATGTTTGACATAATTTATTTAATAGCTTTATTCAGTGAGGATGGAGTATTCATGGCTAAGTTTTAAAGCTGAAGGCACAGTATAGAAGTGTGTACTTTACATGGAAACTTCAAAATTTGTTTCCTTTGCAAATCTTGTAATCACTGCAGTA
>VUQR01023901.1:43829-70207 GCA_015108515.1 Hemichromis elongatus | reverse complement strand
TTTTAATTTGGACATTTGTATAGCATACTGGTCTTCCATTAAAAAAAATAATCCACCTACAAATACATTGTTGTAAAAAACCGTGTTAAATTATAGGCTGTGGAGTTTCCAGTGTTCCAGAGGGATCCATCCTGGCAAATGTAGGACAGTTTTCTAAGAAAGGCGCCAACCTAAACCAATCATTGCCTGGTTTATACCAAGACAGAAGTTTTTGAAATCATTGCAGTAGATCAGTTACTGTTTTTCTGCTCTTGTGTCCTTGAACACAGTTTTTTTTTTATCCATGCTCATATTTACTAATTCAGGTCTGTGCACATGAAATTAATATTTCCCACTTTTTAAGAGTGATGAAGTAGAATCATGAGAACAGAGACAATACTCAGATATGAAAGATACAAATAAGGCCCAAAGAGGCAGAACAAAACCTACAGAGAAGCAAAACTGTCTCCCTTATTGATAAATTCTCAGGCAAATATTAATTATCTATAGATTCATAAAGCACCTGCATGATAATTTTACAGACCTCCTTGAGCCTCATATTAAAGAACAGAGGTCTCTTATTCGGGATCCTTATGGCAGTCAGTCTCACCTTGTCTCTCGGGCCACATGTTTCTCATTTTGCCCTCATCATCGGATTGCTGATGTTCACCTCATCAGCCTTAAACTGGTTGTTATCTCCAGCTGTGTGACACCAGCACAGAGATTCAGATCTGCATCGATCTTAATGGTTTTAGTGAAAAAAAGCAGAAATCTGAGAAGTTAACAGAGCAACTCAGTTTGATTTGCATTGTTTTAATCGTGGGGTGGAGGAGGTTTTGCATATATACATATAAATGGATGAATTAGCTCAAAGAGGAAAAGCCTCACTGACAGGTCTGTCCTCTGCTGTGGAGATAGAGGAAGAAGGAAGCAAGTCCAGAAACAATAGCTTGCTTTTTTCTCACGTTCCAGCAGGATCATCGGCACTGATCCGTATGATTGGCTGATGATGAGGTGCTGGGACGCGGCGCTAATCGCAAGCAGGGTGACAGACGATCGGATATTATGGTGGAATAATGAGAGGACACGCGGCGGACAAGCAATAACAGAGAGTAGGTAGATCTGAGAAGATGGAGGACGGTTTTCTGTTTTCTGTATTTTATTTATTGGTTTATTTAAAGGGAACGGTCCACATTAATAAACATTGCTGTAAATGTTCCAAAGATAGCACACAGGCCATTTTTCATGTGGACAGATGGTACAAAGTCACCCTAAAAACTGAATATTAGATGAAAATCTCAGCGTTATGGAGATGGTTTTCTAGCATGCAGGCCAATAATAAAAAAAGAGGACACTACATTTCCAGGAACTATTTAAAGCAAGAAAAAGGGCACAAAACATATAAATGGAAAAATTAATGGATGTATGGAGGGCCATTTTACACAAACCCCTGGGCTCAGGTCTTCATACACTCTGCTTTAAGATCACTTGAGCTTATGTTGCGTTGCGTTTCTTTTTTGTACTTCTTGTATTGTGTGTTTGTGATCAAATAGCACAAAAATGGTCCACAGGTCCAGATCAGGGATTCACTATTAGCTGAGGTGAAGTCTACCAGAAAGCTAGCAGCTACAGCCATCTGTGTCGCTGTCCACCTGTCAGTGAAAGAAGCCACACACCTAATAATGCAAGCTTTAAGGTTTATTACAATTTAAACAGGTGAATTATATAAAGTTATTATAAATTAGGTTATTTATTTATAGAGACCAAAACATTCTTTTTCTGGCTAGGACTGAAGGGTGTAACACACAGGAAGTGGTCAGTGCTTGCTCAACCAGGTGAGCTACAGTACCACTGAAGTCTGTGGGGAGTGACTCACTTTTGGATATAGCCTCAAGTGGACGTTAGAAGAACTGCCGTTTTTGACAAATCATTACATCACAGCTAGTGGGTGTAATCTGACAACCAAGCCCCGTAAGTTGTATTATCTGAAGTGAGCAACCGCTTAAACACACTTAAAAATGACTCATGAGTTTCCATAAAACAAAACAAGTGGATAATCTGGGACCCATCCCTGTTGATACTGAGCTGCGATGGAACAAATTTCCAATAAATCAAATTACGTATAAGCAGTTTCTGTTGAGTGAAACTGTGACTTTATTTTGGGGAGTTGTTAATACAGCCTGAATAGAGAGAGCCAACAAGCATAACAACAAATGGACACATTACAAAAAAACTAGAAGACAAAGAGGGTATTCATGCCTTCATCTTTAAGCTTAGTTTACACAAGGCTCAGTCCATATAGCTGAAGGCTCCACTGTATTAAATGAGAGTTATAAAAGATGCAGGCATGAAATTATATATTCTTATATGTGTGTAGCTCGCTATAAATCTCAGCGAGCATAATCCTTTATTGTAATATGCCTAATATGTCTTAGAGCCTGTGCAAGGAAATTCACTTCCCCCTAACTGTGCTGCATTAAAGTGAGAATAATCCAGTCTAAAACGTGCATAGATTACTCTGCAGACATCACTCTGGTTTATTAAGTGCATAAACAACTCTTCTTCTCTCTCTCACTCGAGATGCAATCCATGGGACCCAGAGTTCATCTGTGATGTCACCCGCCAGATGAAAAGTGGAGCTGCTCCTCGGAGAGTCGTCGGCAGACAGACGGGAGAGTTAAGGCAAGTTTACGCCAAAGATGTTGGGCTTTGTTCAAACTCCAGAGCTCCTCCAAAACAGCCGCGCCCAGACGGCAGCTAACGTGGGGTTTCAGTCGACTTCCAGGAAGACTGTCAGAGTTTTTATCCTGGCCAACGAGCGGGAAACACCGCCAGAAAACTGAGACCCAGTGGGTGATGATGGAGGGAGGTCGGGTTACCAGAAGTCACCCCGTGCGCCTGAATCTGAATCGTCTTTGGAAGCTCTAGTTCTTAAATCTGGGCACACCTCCACTTTGGATGGAAAAGAGAAAAATAAAGTTGTTCAGCTCAACTTAAGATGCCTTTTGATTAAAGATTGAACAGATTGTCATAAAATAAATATCACAGAAACCACAAAACCTCTCATTGACAGAGAAGACAGGTTTGAAGATTTATTCCGTCAGAAACGGTGAATTTACCCTGTAACTTCTAACATTTATGACAGCTTTGTACTCACCAAACACAGAGACTTGGAAATCGCTAAAACGCTTCAGTCTTTTTTTATTATCCCCAGCCATGTGCAGCACATCTTTAATATTTTAGTTTTTAAAAAATGTCGGTGTCGCTACAATCCACCACCTCACAGGTCAGGATCAGGACATTTTCACAGCGAGCAATCCAAACAACACAGCAACATTTATCGATCAACCTCAAGTTGTTGATGGATCATCTCATGGCTAAAGTTTGATTTCTTTCAGTGTTTTTTTTTACGTGGCGTCATTCGTACATTTCTCTGAGTTCTTGGAGCTACCAACAGTTGCTATGGAAACCTGGTGGTTTCTGGCTCCCGCCTGATGAAATCACCTGCAGAATTTCCTCCACTAAAATGAGTGGTTGCTTAGATTGCCGGAAGATTGCCACAGTTGTTTTTCATGTTTGTCTACAAACGCTCGCAAAGTACTAGCTGAGTGGCAGTAAAACTTTAAAAATTGCAACACAACTTTTACTTTGAATTTAGTTTGTGTTTCACTTTCACTTCAGCGGCTGGACAAGTTCGTCACTTCCACGTAAACTACGAAAGCAGTAATATGTTAGCAACCAACGCAGAGAGAGGATTATCATTTCGATTAGCTTCTTTTAATAGTGTTGTAAGCTTATAGTTGAACAATAATTTAACTGCTGAGCCCTGAGTTGAAAAAGTGGTACATGGGGTCAAAATGGAGAGAAAAACACAAACCTTTTGGTGCGTCGTGGTGGGCATGGACCAAGCTGAGCTGCCTTCAAGTGATGTGAAGTCAGTGCTTTCGGGCCTTTGCTCTTGCTAGTCGCCTCTCGGGGTGAGGCTGACGCCAGAACAAGCAGCTCCTCTGCAGGATGATTGGCAGGTGTCTGAGCCAATTGCATGAGGAGGAACTCAAAGCGGAGTCATTAGATGTGAGGAGGTCGTGTAATCGTGCTGAGGCTGTCAGAGAGTCCAGACAGACGGCGAGAGGTTGGCTCACACGCATCAATTATTTGCCCGTCCCAGTGCGCGGCCTCAGTTGGAAGGAGTGTGTGTGTGTGTATGTGTATGTGTGTGTGTGTGTAGGATAGATTAGGATGTGCCAGGACTGGTCAGGAGCAGAGAGGGGATCAATGGAGGAGCTCAGTCAGCTGTGACCGCCGACTGTCAGACACTCGACGGATGGATCGGTGCGTCAGCAGGTGGGGAAGTCTACAGACACACACACACACACCTGAACACACACTTTGACAGCCATGTTTCTGCTGCTGAAGAACAAACTTTTCCTGATTAAACACACAGCGTCTCGTGTCTACGTTCGTCACCTGAATTCTCACATTTGCTGTCGTTCTTCTTCTACCCTCAGCTGAGTCAACGAGTCTTCACTTAAAGAGATGAATTGAAGCCAGAGCAGCAGAATATATAAATCAAGGAGATGAAAGCAGGTTAAACAGTTTATATTACATCAGGTTATGCCTGAAACTTGTGTTTTAAGAGGAGATTTAAAAGCTTGCTCTGATCCTTTTGCTGATCTTGGCTTTAAAGCCCTCAGATTTTTTAATTCCCATTCAGATCTGGTTCCAGCGGAGGCACTATCGATCATCCCACGGGCTGTAACGCAGTCCAGGATTAACATCTGCACAATAAGAACATTCCTGAGCTAATTTCAACATACATACACACTCGTGAGAATAACAAGCCGCTGAACCCGAAGAAATCCCAGAAACAAATGTGTTCCTGTTTTTTTTTTTTTTTTTGTGTGCGTGTGAATAAGATCATTTCTCATGGTGACAGGTTTTGCAGATATTAGCTGAGTACTGCTCAGTTTAAAAATGACTGAGTCTCTCTGGGAGGTGCAGCATGAGCCGAGCGTGTACACTCATACATACAGATAATATGCATCAAAGATGAGGCGGGGATGGTGATGGGGCGGGGGGCTGCCTCAATGTTTCAAGGCTCATAATTCAAATTACAATAGCTACTTATAGACCAGAGCTTCTGCTTGATGTTAATGCATGCAGGGTGTGAAGGGAACCGTGCAGAATAATCCCTCGACTGATATATGTGTCGAGCTCACTCGCAGCACTGCTGTTAAAGGGACACACTGCTGATTTTACACGCCGAAGTATATTAGATAGTCACAAGTAAGCAATTGCCTGCAAAAACACGACTGAAGAGTTGTGTTTGTTTTGTTTTAACCAAGCACCAACCTCAAAGAGTTGGACTGTGAAAGCAAAAGCTGTAGTTCTTCCAATGTCCATTAGAGGCCCCAGCAATGGGTCCGTCCCTATAGAATCCAATCCGGGCTCTTTGACTGACAGGTGGATGAGTCAAAGATGCCGCTGTCGCCAAAGTGCTTGTTGGGGTTTTCCCTGTTTTCTATTATTGTAGGGTTTTTCTTCCTTACAATATAAAAGGCCTTGAGGTGACTGTTGTTGTGATTCGGTGCTGGAGAAATAAAATGAAATTGAATTGATACAGATGGCCATAGCTGCTAGTTGCTAGGCTTTATCTCAGCTAACTAGAATCCCTAAACTGGACCAACCAAAGTAAGTAACATCGCTATGAGTGTTAAAAAACCCTGAAATAAATGTTGACCATTAAACTGCATAATCAGCAGTTGGAATCGAACATTTAACCTGTGACTGCATTTTTGCTTTTTGAGTTTGGAATCAGCAGGTCAACAGGAGCTGACTCAGGATCAGAAGTTGTGAGAGAAACCAGGCATTCCTCACCTGCTTCACCACAAACTGCCCCTAATTAAAATGACACTGAAGACGATGCAGTGGAGATAAATGCTGACTCCAAGCAGCAACAGTGTGACAATGCAGGTTCGAATTCTGTTTAAGGCATCAAACAAACTCTAAAACCAGGGCAACAGTATTAGATGCCCCTGCATGAGGATATGATGCCGTATGCCTCTAAAGGTGTTGTTACACTAAAGTGCCAGTCAAAATGGTTGGAACGCCAATGGTGACCGTTGCTAGAAGCTAGATCGGCAAGTGGTTGCAGCAGGTTGAAATCGCAGTGTGATTTGCAGCAGTGAAATTGTTGCAAAGAGGGCGTTGCACCAAAAACCTTCTTGCGATTGCTTTGGTGTCTATCAGACTGCTGCAGTGGAAGACAGTGACTTATCTGCAAACAGGAAAATATCTGCCATCAAATGAGTGGTAATGAACAGAGAATGTTTGCTTTCAGAGTAAAAGCTGTGCCAACCAACAAGTTTCACTTCAATTGTGAAATCAGTCCAGTTTTATTTGTATAGAACCAAATCACAATAGTCACTTTGAGTCACTTTAAATTGTAAGGCAGTGAATCTACAATAATACAGAGAAAACCCAGACACTAAACTCAACCCCGATGAGCCAGCGCTTGGCGACTGTAGGAAAAAAAAATCCCTTTTATCAGGAAGAAACCTCAGAAAGGCACAACTGGTACTGTAGGTGAGCAGTCTCTGTGAAAGAGAGTCAGGTTTGTCTGCAAACTCTTGCGTTTTAGGCAAACTACAAACAATCAGGAAGAGGTTTCACTCAATAATACTTTGTGTCTAACTTCACTCAACGACAGTCAGCAACCTGCTGCAACCGTTTGCCAAATGGTTGGGGAATACACAAGTCCTCATTGACTGGCAGTTGTCAGGCAGTCAGTGATATGTCTCTAGGCCTGTGTGAGTGGAGCTGTTCAAACGGTGGACAAGTTAATGTCATGTTGTTTAAAGGAGGAACACTGTTAAAACCTCGTGGTCCCTCCTGGGTCTAAACTCCCAGGCTTCAGCAGCACTTTGAGAACCATTTCTGTATTAAACCAGGAGGTCGCGAACATTTTTGAGCAGGTTTGAAAGGCAGCAGTGTATTCTCTGTACGACTAAACAGTGCTGATTCTTTATGTCTTCATGTTTGTGTCCAGAGCCTGAATCATCTCCTGCTGCTGCATATACAATACAATACAAATACAATACAAACTTTATTTATAGAGCACATTTAAAAACCAGCGGTTTACCAAAGTGCTTTACATAAAAGACAGAAAAGTAACATAAGTATTATAAGGCCTCAGCAAAGTATCAAATATACTCACAGGTCATTGCCACTAATACACAGGGGTAGTATAAAATGCATATCAAGTAAAAACATAGTAAAAGCACAAGCCATAAAAAATATGTATAAAGAAAAATAGCATAAGTCTAAGAGTCAGGTACGAGCATGCTAGAAGTATTTCTTTGGAGCGTCTGCTCAGTTTGTTTAGCCGGTGAGATGCTGATATTTAACACTGAGTGGCTTCAAACATCTAATAGAAAATCTCCTGTGAGGTACAGTTTGTTAGAAGTGACAATAGGGGGCAAAAGTCCACGTGAGGGTCCCCGCTGTGCCTCTGATATACATTTCCTTGACATCTCCATAACTTTCCATGAGTAACGAGGCAAGGGAAGCTCGAGTCTTTGTAAATCTTCACATCCCCTGACTTCCCCGGTGAATTCCACATTTTCTCTGTCCTGATTTACACCTCTCATTATTCCATGTTTCTGAAATTCCACAAGCAACGGGAAACCTGGCGAGCCAAAGCAAAGGGGAGCAGACAAAGACAGGACTGTGCAGAAGGGGCGATAGCATCGCAGCTCGAGTCAAAGACCCCGTCTGTCTCCCCCGACTCTCAGAAGCATGGCCAAGCAGAAAGAGAGAGAGGAGCTCAGAGCAGAGGGAGATGAGACAGAGGGAGTCCAGATTCTGAGCGCTTTCCACATGATGGTGATGACATGCAGACCTCATCAATTATCATTTTATTTGAGCATGAGCTCAGCTGTTTGGCTCTAGAGTCCACTAGATCTTCATTGCTGCTGTGGACTTTGGAGCTGCCTCTTGTTAGCTTGTAATAAAGAAAGTAAAAAACAATTTTGAAACCCTGAGGGATAGAGGAGATAGTGGAAGGAGGAGGAAAATAGGAAGATGTCAGAGGAGGTTCACGGATGTAGTGAAGGAGGACATGCAGAGGAAAGATGGTAGCGGTAGGGTGAGATGGAAGTGGAGGCCTCTGAAAGGAGCAGCTGAAAGAAGAAGAAGAAGAACTAAAGCTTCTGCATCTACACAAGCAGCAACACTTACGTACAGTCACACACTGCAAACACTCCTGCCTTCGTCCTTATCTGACATCCGAAGCTAACAGAGATACCCCAGAAGCCCCGCCTTTTCAGTGACGCCCTGATCCGGTTGTCTGATCATGACGATGCAATTCTAATACAGGGGTATAAAGCTCATTTCAGTGATTCATTTAGAAAACAAATGATGCAAACTGTGCAATGGGCTGGAACAAAAAAGTATATCTTGATCCCGTCATAACTGACAGATCACAGCCGAAAGGCAGCAAACCTTCACGTGTAGCCAAACAGCTCAGATCTACAGATCTAGGAGGACTTAACTTTTTTTTTTTTTTTTTTGCTTTTTCATAACTGCACTCTGGCGTCCCAGCCGGTTCCCATCTTTAGACTTGTGTACACGTAAAGAGCCAAGTGGAAACTCTGCTGCGTGTATAACAAGGCCAAGAAAATGACTTCCTCCAAGAGAATCTGGCTGAAGATACGAGCTTTCCTCTAAACCCCCGCCACGATTATTAAAACTTGTTCAGATATGTACAGACTGTTGTGACATGGTTTGTTTTAACATAAGCTTCCCCTCTTTCTGCATAAGGCAAGAAAAATGCAGTTTCACACAAAAGACTCAGTGCATTTAGACCATTAAACACCTCAAGAAACTAAAGGCAAACATACTGCATACACTGGCACCAGACCCTGACACCATGCCTCGCTGCAAGCACATGTGAGTGTAAAAAACCTGATGGAGTTTCTCTGAGCTTAAAGTTAATTACAAGGATTATTCTTTTCTTTATTGTCCCTCTGAGCCCCCCTGCAACCAGGTACGAATACACACCGTGTATCAGGGGCTCAGCACTGCGGCCAAAAGGAATCCTGGGTAATGTCTTGAGGCAGAAAGAAGCAGACGGCTGGCTGAGTGCCTGAGGTTTGAGCTTTCTTTAAATAACCAGACGTTTAGACACGTTTAGATCGAAGATGGATGCGGAAAACGTGAAGTCTTTAAAAATAAACACACAACTATAATTAATAAAAGTAAATTGACAGCCAAAAAACAATATATTGATATTTTACTATATCATCCTGAGAACTGAGGCAAAAACAATGTTCCCCTGAACCTTTTTTGTGATTTCCTGTCTCTATGGAGGTGAAAGAAGCCACCCAAACACATGAGATATCAATGGAAAGCCCAGGAAGTCCTCTATTTAGTACATCAGGACTCAGCAAGGTGGCCTAATAGACATAGACCAAAATCAAATGTCCTTTACAGAGGACATAAATAATGTTTCTATTTAATTGTATTTAATTTAATCATTTAGTAAATTTTAGTCATTATCACTTCATTTTGATATCCATTTAACTACCAGTTTGTCATTTATTAGCGATGCATTCAAACTTTGGTCAAAGTGGCAGCGGATAAATGAATCCAGGCCCTCTGGGAGTGAATGGGAGCAGATGAGACCGGATGGGATTCCCCGTTGTAAGCAGAGATGATTAAATTCTCTCCCAGTGTGACTGTGGGGAGGAAATGGCCATCATCTGCCGTGAAGAATTTCAGCAAATTGTCCGGTCCGTGCACGCGATGTGTGCGGGCGCACATTGTTGGAGCAATTGAGTAAATGGGCGTTTAATTGGTTTTGCAGACTGCTCACATTTTGACAGGGATAAACAGATTTCTTTGTCTGCCTGGCGTCAAAGACGACAGAGCTCAGATAGTCAGACGGAGCCGCGCGGTGACTCACGCCGAGGAGAAGCGATTAAGATACCGACGGTTTGCACCGGCTTCAAAAAAGGGTTGGTGTGTCTGCAGGAGGAACATCAGCAGTCAAGCTCAGCATGAGGACAAAGGTTACTTAAACAGATAAAGATTTCTGTTTTATTATCATTGTGTGGCTGAACAATTCTGCCCAACTACGTGGAGGTCAAGCAGAACGCTGAGAAATCAATACCCCACTGAATCATAATTTTAGTTTGTTTTCAGCTAAAAATCAATTCTGCAAATCCCCAGAATCTCCAATGTTTCTAAAAATCTCATATTTTTGTTTTGGACGCTCTTAAAACCTCTAGTGAATAGATCCCAGACAGCTTCTGTCAATAATAAAGAGCTGCCACCAAGAATTCCCACCTGTAAACATGGAGTTTGGTTAAATGTGCATCACTGCTAGGAAATTCAATTAATCCGTGCGTCTGTAACTAATTGCATTTAATATGTAAAAGGTGCATCAATTCCTGAATCATCAGCGCCACATTTAAGACACCTTTACCACCAGAACACCAGCAGCTCATCTGAATCGACCTCCCATCTGTTTGCAGCAAACAGTTTGCACTCAGAGTTTTTCCATCAACTCAGAGCCTTGGACAGAAGAAGTCTGAGGACTTCTGATATATTTAGGATGGGGCAATAACCAAACGAACAGCTGCCAAACAGGGTCTGAATTACCCTGAAAATCTCTGAAAGCAAGAGAGAAAAAAGATTTGCTGCACAAATGAGAGCAAAAACAATAAGTACACAACTTTTACAAAGATTTTTGTGTTATAGGTTTTTGGAGAAAAAGAAAATAATGAGCCTTAAGCTTGTTTACGGCACTGTGCGAGAAAGAAAACACCTCGTTTTCCCCGGAGAGGACAGGAGCCGAATGCATCCTGCAAAGGTAGGAGCAGATTCAGATTCACTACACAGACTTATCAATAGGAAATAAAGTTATGAAAATAAAGAAGTTCTGTTGGTGCAAAGCAAACAAAGGGATAAAAACAAGGCGGCAGACAATGCGGATGCAGAGGCATCAGTATAGATGTTAATTGCTCGGGGATGATATGCATGGATCTGAAGAGGTAAGAGTGTGTGGGTGTATGTAAATGCATGCAGGCAGATGAACCTCACACAGGATTTATTGTTTGCTCAGCGTGACCATATGCTTTCATACTTCCACAGCCGCTCATTTAAACATCTTTACTAATAACTAATGTTCTAGTGTGTGCCCACACATATGCAGACATGCAGGGATTTATATGATACACGTATGTGCACCACTGAGCGTGTGCACCATGCCGCTTCCCATGTTTCAATGTGTGTGTTTGGAGTGTAAAGTGTGGGTTTACCCGAGTGCCTCTGAGCTGTAGGAGAGAGTTGATGCTGGTGAACAGATAAGGGTCTGCTAGGACAAAGGTGCCCTTTGTTAGCCCGGATTGCTCTGAGCAACTGCAAGATGATCTCCACCCCACATACATCCAGCAGCAACACAACGAGACCCAAACTGAGCAAAACAAAGTGGCTCCAGACCTGCTAACGAGAGCCAGAAGCCACATGTGTACAGTGGGGAGTGGGGGGCGGGGCACGCCTGGGCTGGGAGATCCTCCTACCATGACCCATGTTCCTTAGTTATTAAAAAAATACCACCACCTGACAACTGCACCAACAGACTGGAGGTTAGTTTGGCAGGTTCAGAAAACATTTTGGTTGCGACAGAAATCTCACAGTTGGACTTGCAGATTTTGAGGAACCGCTAATCCAAATGCTAATCTAAGCTGGATGAATTAACACTGGATGTGCTGCAAAAATTCTCCTAAAATGTTAGCAAACTCCATGGGTTTCTCTTGCTTCCACCGATGAAGGGTCGTCCACTGCCAAAACATCAGCAGATATTGCTGGATGGTGGCATCACGAAACACCTTCAGGGCTGCAGTTATTATTAGAACATCTGATTTTCTTCACCCTAAGATGATTGTTCGTGTACAAAATATGAGAAACTCCAGAAAAGTTCCCATCATCACGCCATGAAGTAAAGTTATCATGGTGAACCATCATGCTCTGTTTGAAGCTGTGGCGTAGTACTCTTATGATGACCTTACCTTCAACTCCACCTATTGGATGTGGTCATGTAGAAATCTGTTTTTTGGACCTCTATCATTTCAGTGGTTATTTTGTATTAATTTGTTTTTAAGCTGTGATATAACAAATTGCCCATTTTTGCTGAGAAGCATGCAAACAATGACAACTAGAAAATTCTCCTTTTTAAAACCCTGATACCAGTGAGTGAGGCCTGGGAGCTTAAGGGTCCTGCGCAGTTACTTAGCTGTTCCTAGGACTGCGCTCTTCTGGACAGAGATCTCCGATGTTGTTCCTGGGATCTGCTGGAGCCACTTGCCATTACCACTGGGACCAATTTACCTTCACCCTCCACTTCTTCTCGAGCTCTTCTCTGAGCCATTTGTATTTCTGGAGTTTCTAGTGCTCCTTCTTACTGATGTTGCTGTCGTTCGGGACTGCTATGTCAATGACTACGGCCGTCTTCTTCTGTTTGTCTGCCACCACTATGTCCGGTTGGTTAGCCACCAGCATTTTGTCCATCTATATCTGGAAGTCCCACAGGATCTTAGTTCGGTCATTCTCCACCACCCTAGGGGGCGTCTCCCATTTTTGACCATATCCTGGACTGTGGTGCTGACACTCACCAGTCCCCGGCCTCCTTCCTTCCGCTTAGCGTACAGCCCCAGGGTGCTGGACTTGGGGTTAAACCCTCCATGCATGGTCAGGAGTTTCCTTTTCTTGGTGTCAGTGGCTTCTATCTCCTCCTTTGGCCAGCTTATTATCCCAGCAGGGTACCTGATCACAGGCAGGGCGTAGGTGTTGATGGCCCGGATCTTCTCAGGACTTGCCTGACCCTCTGCAGGTACTTGGTGGTTGCAGCTTTCCTATTACCTCTTCGTGGTTCCCATTTGCCTGTGGGATTCCCAAGTACTTGTAGCTTTCCTCAATGTCTGCAATGTTGCCTTCTGGTAGTTTGATCCCCTCAGTTCTGACTACCTTTCCTCTCTTTGTTATCATCCGACTACATTTCTCCAGTCCGAACGACATTCTGATGTCATTGCTGTATATCCTGGTGGTATGGACCAGTGAATCGATGTCTCGTTTACTCTTGGCATACAGGTTGATGTCATCCATGTACAGGAGGTGGCTGATAACTGCTCCATTCCGAAGTCGGTATCCGTACCCAGTCTTGTCTGTGATCTCACTGAGGGGGTTCAGGCCTATGCAGAACAACAGTGGGGACAGAGCATCTCCTTGGTAGATCCCGCACTTGATGGCGACTTGTGCTACAGGCTTGAAGTTGGCCTCTAGTGCTGTACACCACATCCCCATTGAGTTCCTGATGAAGGTTCTCAGGGTCCTGTTGACCTGTTGTACAGGTCTAGGCATTCCAGGATCCATGTGTGCAGCATAGAGTCATAGGTCCCAAGTTTTTTCCCTAACAAACAACAAGTCAAACTACTAATCAGTTATCAGAATAAATACATTTATCTGAAACATTTCATTGATTGATTAGTTCAATAGTTTTAAGTGGTTGGCTTCATTTGGGTAATATATTTTTGCCGCACGGCCCTCTAGGAAATAAATCCAGCCATGGTTTGTTACTGATATTATTTAAGAATCCATAAGAAGTTTGGGAAACTAGCAAATACTTGAGAAAAAACAAAAGTATTTGTATTTTTAATTTCTTTAAGAAAAATACTCGGCTACTCAGGCATCAATATATTTAATTTCCCCTCACACAAATGTTTTATTTTGTTGTTGTTTTTTTGCTTTAAGGTTGTTTATGGTTTCATGTACAATGGGGTGGTCACTGTGCGGCCCCAATAGGAAATATCTGCCCTGGGGCCATGCAGGAAGCGTCTCCGCCGCCGCTGCTATTATTCACCTTTTGCTGCATGTTTACAGTTTCCAGATGCTGCATTAGAATTTGGCTGATCCCATCCATATTAGATCCAAATTAGTCCAAAAAGTATGAGAAATTATTCTTTTAATCAGTCTCAGGTGTGTCTTTAGCTCTAATTAGCAAACGTCAGCATGTTTTCATGCCAAACTGAACATGTTTGCATGATGTGAGCATCTCTTCATGTTTAAAGTTCAGCTCAGCTTTCCCTTCAGAGTTTTCCTCCTTGTAAAAGTTAATGTGTCAGGTTTTAAAGCCTGCGTGAGGCTAAATTTAAACAATTGTTGAGGTCGAGGGGTTGAAGGCACAGTGGGGCTCTTCTGAAGAGCTAAAGGTCGTTTAGATTCACTGGTCTGAGGTCTAAATCAGATTTAATGCGGGCTTAAGTCTACAATTAGTCCTCCTGTCAGAGTAAAGTTGAGTTTTTAATAGCCTGCATGTTATACTCGTACTTCCATGATGAGTTTCTCTCTGTTTCTTTCACCTGTTTCGGAGAACAGGTCATCTATAATTTTCCATCTTCTCTGCACCATTGATCTGAACACAGGTCAGTTTGAAAGCCTTGGAAGTAAAAAGTTGTACTTGTTAATCAGAAGCGAGCTCAGCCAGGGGCAGCGGAGGGAAGGTTAATGTGTAATCCTGAGCCCTGCAGGTCAAATTATAGATGCGCGATGGATTGCTTGTGTTAATCACAGTTTAGAAGTTAAGAGCAAGGAAAGAAAAAGGAAAAAAGGCCCCGGTTACCATCAGTCAACGAAGTGGAAAAAATCGCCCACAGGCTGAGCTATTTCTGGAGGTTTTACCAAGGAAACCAGCAGCGTAATGTGAGGTTACAGAAGTTTTACAACAAACTCAAACTGTACAGGATGAAATAGAGCTGAAATAGAGCAGAAGGTGAAGCTACTCAGAAAGACGTCAACCTTTTCTGTTTTCTCACTTCCTGTTTTACATTGAAAGGTTTTATTTTGAAAGTGTAAGGGTTTTTCTGTCCCTCTGTGCACTCTGGCGTCCTCCTTCAGTCTAAGGACACGAGCTACTCCTGAGTTTAATAAGGTACTCATTATCCTCAGCATCAATGTCTCCTGCATTCTTCTGGTTATCTGTTCAGTCCTTCCACCGTCGGCTGTATAGTTCCTGGTTTTCCAGGATCAGCTGACCACACACATCTAAGATGCATTCTGGCTGCTACGCGATGACTAAGTAGACGAAGACAAAGCCCATCTCTCAGTATTTCCATCCTACGCAAATAAACCTGGAGTAACCTGAGCACGATAGTCATCACTGCTCATGAAATCAGGTTTTCAAGACAGCAGAGGTTCATTTAGGGTTCAAGACTTCCCATTAACTCAGAAAGCTCTTACACGTGTTCCTTCTGTTTTTCCATTTTTATAACTGATCCCTGTGTGTGAAAGACCTTTGACTTTGAGCTTGGATTTTACATTTTGCTGGTCCATGAAGGACATGATGTGATGTCGGAAGTTCGGTTCAGGTTTGGTTAAGGGTGTAATGCCAAAGTTCATGAAAGAGTGTTAATACGACTATTTTTTGAATATTTGTCGATTTAACACATGGCTTCTATAAGCTAAAAACAAACAAATACTCTAAAATATATTCATACAATTTGTGATTTTGCAAAACTTTATGGCATCATAGTGACGTTGTAGTGGCTTCATTTTTAAAAAAAAAATCTCGTACCGCTCTCTCTACACTCTTTCACATGATATATTACTCAGTATGGTTTCTTGAATTTTAATTTATCAAAGTCACATTGACCTTTGGTCCTAGCGATGAAGGTCAAGGTCAAATGCTAAGCCAAACCAGATACGCAGGTCCCACAAGGTCTGGTTCATTGTTGTGAATTTTGTATACAATCCATAAAAAATAGTTAGTTATATAAGGTTTTTACTGATTTTCATATTTTGTGTGAATTTGAACCGATTGATGAAGTTTCTTCAGTTTAGGTCAAAGGTCAGAGGCTAATGCAGCGGCCTGAGTCTGAATCCACCATTTACTGGGTGTTTCCTGTCTTCTCTCCATTGTCCTATCAAAATAGAGGGTTAAATGCGCCAAAAATAAATTGAAAAAGAAATAAATACAAGTTTACAGCAGAAAAAAACATGTTTACTTTCTCTCATAGCTGCTAGCTGTCTGCTAGTTTTTACCTCAGCTAACCAGAGTCCCTGAACTGGACCTCTGTACTATCTGATCTATCTGACTTCCAAACCAATCAGAATCACCTGTTTGAGCCTTTTTTTTAAGCCTGCAAACACAGCGATGCGATTCCATGTGAGATGGCGAGTTCAAAGTGTGGACTGTGTGTGTGTGTGTGTGTGTGTGTACAGTAAATGGAGCGTGCTGGCTGTGGAAAAGCTGTTGTAGTGCTTTGGGGTTGCCCACCGCCCCGATCCTGCTTTAAACTTTGCTTTAAACACAACACAGCTACTTCGCTGTGAAAGAGACACAAAGAAAAAGTGAGACAAAGGCGAAGGTGAGAAGGAGGAGGGACGGATGTTATCTCACAGCTTTTTAAAGGCCTTTCATACATCCTGTGTGTGTGTGTGTGTGTGCGGGCTGTCAGCCAGATGTGAGTTATTTGAGAAAACATGTGTATAGATTGAGATGAACAACCATTTCTGAGCTTTGAGTCAGCAGATGTAGACAGAGAAGTGTGAGTGCTGAAATCAGTCAAAGATGATGCCGGTAATTGCACATAATTGGACGTATTTAACCCTCGACGCACAATTTGTCCTTTTATTTGTGCTGCAGCAGCTTTAAAGTGCCGCTAATGGTGATTTTTATAACAATACATCTAATGGCAGTGAGGAAACAGTGTGAGAGGGGAGCTCACTGTAATTAACCTGCAGAGAATTATCACCTGGATCAGCAGCTCTGCAGCGACTCAGCTCATTATTTAGCCGCCTGCCTCGCCTCGGCTTGCTCACGCCGCTCTCGTAGTTTTTGAAAACTCTTTAAACCCACGAAAGCCACTTCAGACGTGCTTATGCTTTCTAAAACGAGGTGAGGGATGGGTTCATGCTCTTTTTACTTGAACTACATAACTTAAAACAAAAAGCCTTTGGGTCAATAAATGACAAATCCATCAGCTCCTCCCTCTGTGGCCCCCTCATGACCGATCCAACCGTGTTAAGGTCTGAAGGAGTGTTTCTAATACTACCCAGTCAGCGCCAAACAGCAGACACAAGCCAGGCCTCCATCTCCAAAAAACATATTTTTACCTCAGGATTGAAGGCAATTTACATACAAACACGAAGAACTCAAGAAGCTTCTCCTTGGTCATTAAACTTCCTGTTCTGAGAAGAAAGCTGCCTTAATGGCATCAAATAAAAGTCTGCAGAAACCCTGAAGATGACCCTGGGATCTTATATACTTCCTTATGTTTCAAAGTTGTGTTACTCCTCCAGCATGTCATATATATATATATGCACAATTTGGACTGTGACATTTTGTTTTTGTCCTGCTTTGCTTCACAGATGTGGAGTTTAAGAGCACTCTGAGGCTGAAGCTCTACCTTCACACAATCAGTCGTCTTAAATTATTGTGGCTAGATTAACAAAGTGACCCCTGAAAACAGACTGAAGGAAGTCCGACAAGCGTAGACAGACGGGTGGGTGGTGAGTCTGGGTCTGTGGGATTTGGTCAAAAAGAAGGGAACAGCGGGAGAGGAGGAGGAGAAAGGAGGAAGAGCGGGCCGACGTCTCGGGGTGAAGTAAAAGAGATGAAAGGCTGGCGTCCGCAGAGCGGGACGGCACGAGCGCTGGGTTGGAACCGGTGTGGGATATCTTTGAGAGACAGCCCCTCCATCGCCACTGCCTCCACCCTCCCAACGCTTTGTAACACTTCCTGGTTTCTGTGTGGCAGCAGAAAGGAACGTGTCCGAGTTCAGACACTGTGCTCGGCGTCTTCTATCTGAGAATTAAACACGGCATACAGGCTGAGAATCGTTTAGTGAGCACCAAAACTAAACTTCTTCTTCAACGAACAGCTCCAGGTTTGCAGTTATGTTACAGTCAAGGTAACAGTGCAGGGTTGAGTAAATAAGGCGATTATCACACAGGAACCATAAACGGAGACGTTTTAGCTGTTCTCAGGAATCACTAAACATACACTGAAATCATTATTCGAAACTTTAACATGAACATTTGGACCAGGACATCAATACAAGTATTTAAAATGATGGTCAACAGTCCAGTGATCATGAAATACTGTCCTCTGTCCCCTCTATTCAGGTGACATTCAGGCTTACAGCCTCTCTCAGATGTTTATCCTTCATGATATCATGGAACTGGATGCAAAAACACAGTCATTTTACACATTTTCATGAACCAAGAAGGGGGGAAAAGGATGTAGATGCAGAACATGACCTTCTAAATTTGAGCACTAGTACAAAAAACACACTGTGAGCAGCAGACAAGAGACAACAGGGATCACCAAACAGCTCAGAGTTCATCAAATTCATATTTTGGATCTGTTGAGGGTAAAGTCTTCAGATCCTTATCTGAAACAATCAAAAACGATGGTCAGTGCCATTGAGATGACCGTCATTTCATAAGTGTCATGAGTTTTTCTCCAGTTCTTTAGATTAAACAAACCCAAGAATTTGAGAGGAAGGATTCAATAAAGGAAGGATAGAACATTTTCCTCATTGTTACTCTAAAAACTACGCTAAAACTCTGGTACTTCCTTAAAAAGAATAGCTGATGATGACTGTCACCGCTACTTTCACCTCTACATCCACTGCTCCTCTTCGCATCATTAATAAGTGAATGATGAAACTTCTCTAAACGTAACGGAGAGGACCGATAGCTCCGTAATGAGGTCAGACCAGCTGATCCCAAAACTTTCTTTTTCTACTCTTTGAAAAGCATGACACGCACCCAGATTTCTCGCCTGTTTGCATCACAATTTCAGCTCAGATCCTGCGTGTTCTTCATCTTTTATCCTGTGAAAGGAAGCCGGTAAGCCTCGTGTGCCTCAGGGGCCGCGAGCTAATGGGAGTTTGCTGTAACTTTCAGCACAGAAGTGTGTTTTTACGTATCTTTGAGACGCTGACAAGTGCGTAAAGCGCGGCTACTCAGACCTCCGTGGGCGGGGGGTTCAGAGTGGTTGTGTTTTTAAAGTTTTTGGGTTTTATCTGTGTGTTTGGGGTTGTCATAACAGACGCATCCTCTCCTGTCACGCTGGTGGTATTCAGAGGAAACGCAGACACTTCCCTCCTGCGGAGAAGCGCCGCAGCGTGAAGAGGTTTCCTGCTCGTCTTTGTCCGTTTGTCCTTGAAGGCTGCATTGGGGGTTTGAACCTGCGCACCACTGATTTGTTATTTTAACTTTCAGATCAGTCGAATGTAATCTAATTTCAACTAATCTAACCTAATTTACATGGGCACTGCCACTGCCTCGTGTTCATCTGTCAGTGTGTATCGAGCAAGGTCGATCAGTCCCTGAACTCCCGTCTTCCTCCTTTTTTCCCCCCGTTTTCCTCTGTAACAGTGCAGGAAACAAACCTTTATCCTTCCATCACTCCCTATTGTTTCACCTGCACCTCAGCTGTCCACAAACATCTGGTTTTTGTCATTCGCCGTCTAGGAGCTCTGTGAAAATAAAAGTGCATCAGACTCCTTTAATGCTTTCCCAGCGTTTCGTGCATCCTTCCAGGACTCCTCATGGGACCACGCAGAGCTGCACTACAGAAAAGAGCCATTTTCTCATATTTCCTCCCAGGCAAACATGAAAACAGCACTTCTGAGGACCTGCGCTGCCTCTTACCTTTGATCTAGCCAGCATTGAATCCTCTAATCCACTCAGGATGAGTCGGATGATTTTCTGTATTTGTCTAACTGTCAACAAATCCCAAATAAAGACACAAACCAACAATGGATGGATCCACTAACAAGACACCGCTGCGTCGTTAAAGCCTTATCCCCTCATACTCCTTATTTGAATATGACGATTATGGATACAAGCAGTAGAAATGAGCATGATCCAAAGGGCATCTGGGTGAGAAATATGTGCTTCTGAGTTAAAAGGACAGCGACGCCGACTTAGTTGGGAACACCTCAGTATCCTCTAAGAAAATCTGGAGGAGATGGCTGAGGAGCGTGAGGTCTGGGAGTCTAAGATTCCTGCCTCTGTGGATGATTTAGCTGCTTGTTGATTACTGACCCATGTAACATGTTCAGGTATTATCGTCCTTTTGCACAAAATTCTTGGTGAATATTGGTGAAAATTGTATAACTGGGATAGGTTAAAGCCCCATGTGGATAAATGTAGGGAAATGGATGGACCTTGTTCCAAGTTTTGGACGAACAGACATCAAATACTATTTACATGTATTCAAAAAACTCATTTTAGCCTTTCTGAAAGGGGTTAGAAAGGGATTATCACAATGAGGATTATCCAGCAAACTCTTTTTATGTCTTTAAATGTTAATTTCACGTGATTGAAGTGTGTTAAACCTGCGCTCTTTCTAACGTTCAGCAGAGGGCGACTCCTCTGGAATATGAGCTGCTGTTGTTTGTGTCCTTATGTGATAAAAATGAGTTTTATGCTGTGTTAAGCAATTTTTCTCACTCATTGTGATGCAGAAAAACTTCTTCAGGCTTCTGTGGCTTGTCAACCAGTGCAGTACCTTTTCATTGGGTCTTCCTCCAGCATCACATAGCGGGGCTGCATCTGATTTAAGACTGCTGTTCCTGAAAAAGAGGAGAGCGGCTAGCTCACGCTGCTTCCAGCTTTATTACGTTGGCTCCCTGTTGCTTTTAGAATTGATGTTAAGGTACTTTTATCGGCCTCTCCCTTTAAAAGGCTTAGGTCCAGCTTATTAAACCAGACTTTTAAATCCAAATGTTGCGTGACATCCATATGTTTGCTTCCAGGTGATCCATAAACACTGAAGATGAATCTATTTTTCCCCTTCAGGTGACCTCAGAGGTGACCTTAAAGATTTCAGTGCAGCTTTTTTTCTTTTAAATTTAGCTACTTTTTTGTTGTTATTGATCATCGCAATAAATATTTGGATGGCCACCTGCTCTTTAACACTTATTTATAAGGAACAGCCAATCGGGAGAAAGTTATCACAAAGGGGGAGGAGTCAAAAAAACTTGCTGAAAAGGACATTAAAAATGATTATTCTGAACTGGGGATCATTCAAAGCTGCTGTAAACCTGCTAAATTCTGCTGAGTTTATGGGGACTTACTGCTGAAGTCCCTAGTGGACATTAGAGGAACTGCAGCTCTCTGTGCTTCAGACTGATAATTGTTTCAATGTTTTTATTTCTCAGATGAATCACAAATCAAAAGCTGTGAGGTCTGACTTTAACTCAGAGACAGAGGCCCGACTGAAGGTGCTCACATTGTCATATATGACCCTCGCTTACGTTTTCTAGGTCTCTGTGCAAAAATATCCTCACTAACGTCCTCACTCTGTGAATGTGTCCTCACAAAGACAGACGAGGAGAAACAAGGTCTGTGAAGGACAGAGGAGGAAAAGGCAGGGGAGGAAGGCCGAGGAGGACAATGTCAACTCACACACACACGTGCGCGCGCACACACACGCACACACACACACAGTTACCATGGGGATCGGTCATGGCTGCAGATTGCTCCGTGGGGGGGGGGCCTTGAGTCTGGCTGAGATCAGAGAGCCCGACTGTCCTTATTTGGGATCAATATGCATGCAAACACACAGACACACACACACTCTTTCTTGGTCTGCACCCAACCTTGAGTGCGACCCCACCCCGCCGTGCCATTCAGCTGGAGGCAGAGGTGAAGTATCTGTCAGTCCCTCTGATCGCTCTCCAGGCAGGTCTGACGTAGAGAATTACTTAGGAGGGTCAGTTTGTGCACCAAACATCCATAATAAACCAATTTCACCTTCAGCGTGCAGGAATGAGAGGATCTCCACCTGTGAAAAGTGCCATAAAGCTGCTGTTTAGCAGATCTGATGCTTCCCTGTCACTGATTTATGGCTGTAATTCCTGCTAATGGGTGCTGCCTGAGAGTAATTGTACACACACTTATTTACAGCCTTTCCAGTGGATGCGGATGCATTCGGTAACAGCAGATCATCCTCTCTGTTTGGATTTATCACCATTTTGGATCCTTTTTTACTGACTCATCTATAAGATTAATCTTGCATACATATAGGAGCCTCAAACAAGAGCTTTGCTTTGAGAAAAGGCCACAGCAATGTCCTTGAAAGGGCCAGCTCCAAAAAAGTGGATCCCATAACACCCATAATGCACCTTTTGTCCCTATGGTGTTCATTTTGGTTGGTTTGTGGTGCATAATTATCCTCCCTGTAATGTAACACATAGTTTGGTTAGCGGTGCGTCAGGAGTTTCAGCTCAGGGAAACATGACTCTCGTCCTGGGTTTTATCCCTCCTGATAAAGACCTCAGCAGGGTGGGGACTGCGGTGTGCGTTCCTTTTCAGCCCTAAGGAGTCTGGGAAACGTAGGAGATGTTTTGGGAAAGCACCCATTGATGTGGATAATAGGGAGGAGAGGAAGTGTGCTAATGTTATGAGTATTTATTGTGAGATTTAAGTCGATGAATGTCATCCGAGCCCAGGGAGAAGTCGGAGTAATGACCCCCCCACTTCCTAATTGTGAAGTCTGCACGAGCGTGCGTGCTCAGCTATAGTCCCCTCACGTGCACGCGCCTTGGTTCAGACAGCATTTTGTGCGGGCGCGCTCCCGGGCTGCACTCAGCAAAATAAAAATCTCATTATGCTCATGAACCTGAAGGTATGAGAGCAGTCTCTCATCCCAACCCGTGGCCTGGAATATTAAAAGGCTTTCTGCTTCCCGCTCCCCCCCGCTGCATACATATGACTGCGTCTCTCCGTTTCCACACTCGCTCGCTCGCCGTTGGGATCAAACGCACTCAGAGCACCCCAGGGGCCCGAGCTGGAAATGAATTGCAATTACAGCCCTGCTTTTCTCACAGTCTTTTCTTATTATTTCATTGGTGTCTTCCTTTTTTCTTCTTTTCATTCTGCTTCTTCACTCCTGCTGGATCTTTGTGTGAGCTCATATATAACAGTGTGTGTGTGGACAGATTAAAGCAGAGAGGAGTGTAAGTGTGTGTGCAGCTTAGCTGCTATACTATACTGTGGGTGCATATTGACCAGATCAGCATGTGGTGGAGGAGGCGGCGGTGCATTTGTCTGTTTGCAGATGCTTTTTGAACACACCGTGGAAGATTTAATAAACGCATCAAAACATTTTGTGTGTGAGCTGAATGCTGCTTCACTGATGTTAACGCCAGATTGGTACCGGATGTGACCAGCGCTGAGTGGACTCATGATTTAAGAAAGTAAAGACCAGCTGCACAGTCCTGTACTTCCTTTGTTTTGTACTCCATCACCATCGTTCATGCATGCAGATGTTCATAAAGTTGAGCTACGAGAGCATCTATGTTGCAGTGAGCCCACTTGGAGGTACTCTCTGTTCTTAAAGTGGCCGCAATGTTTCAAACAGATCGGCAAACATCAGTGAGCTAAAGGTGCAGCTGCTCACTGGAGGTGAAAACACAAACACTGATATGTGATAACGTTCCTCTCAGAGATGGAAGAGATAAAGGACAGAAGAGGGAGATAAAAGATTATATGTCAAGATAGCAACATTTGATGAACTGGAAGTTTAAGTTTTACACGTAATGTCCTAATTCCTGTTACGTTTTATTAATTCAAGATTCAAGATTCAAGATTCTGATAATCTGTACATAACATGCTGCTGAAGTTATGCTCTTTTTAAAGAGGAGGCGCCACAGCGGGTCGCCTCGAACGTTTGATCTGGCAAAAATGTAACAATTAAAGTTAAGGCTCCAAAACAAATGACTTTAACGTAGCATTACACTGTCTATGGGTTGGAAGCAGCTCGTGTAACATCTGGTTATGTACAATCAGAAAGCCTCAGAACCAGCTGATCACAGTCTGCCTCACAGCAGCTCACAGTACAACTATCATCCAACTCAGTGATTCTTTTCACCTCCAAGATTCCACTTTAACCCCCTCAGAGGCTCAACCATAACCAAACCAGACAAAGCAAAACACAAAGCCAGGACACAACCATCTGATGCAGACTTTGATGCTCTTTAAAACGGGACCGTCCCTAGATCCTAATCTGAGGACGTGATGGGGAATGATTCAGTGTGTCATGAAAGGCAAAATGTGAAACCAAAGGGCAGAATCAAACGCAGACAGAGGCAAACCTTTATTAGGGCTGATGAGACGTCTGGAGTAAAAAAAAAAAAGAGTCACGGCAGATGGCTGCGCCTCCCTGAGCTGTGTTCAGCTGGAGGTCTCTTCCTAATAAACAGGAATGTATCATCTGATTGCTCCCTCTATTACCATAGGATCTTTACCTTCCAATAAAAAGCTACTTGAGGTGACAGCTGTTGTGATTTAGCCCATATAAATAAAGTTTAACTGAACTAAACTGAACCAGCAAAGTGATTCCCAAAAGGCAGCAAGAGCACAAGGAACAACAATAGCAGACGGGGAGGATGGCATTAAAAAATGGAAATGGACACAGCTGGAGGAACAAGGCGGGTAACAATAATCAAAGACAGTGAGCCACAACACAAGTACCTATCAAAATAAAACAGGAAGTAACTAAACAGGGAAAATTCAGACATATGAAAGAACTTAAAACATGACCAGAGATCATTGTAGGCCATCTACCTATACAGAGTGTCTGCTGACAGATGGGGGCAGTGGTAAAAACTTGTGTTCCCACTGGTCTGTGGGCCCCACCAGTTTGTGCTGTTGTTTGCTCATCCGCTGTGGAGATGAGCGAAAGTACGCGGTCACGTTCCAATTACCTCGAAACTCAGATGCCGGGGTGTGTTCCAGTTATGAAGTCGGAGAAGCACGAAAAACAGGATTTCCTTTAGTTCTAAACAAAGTTGAGCCATTCATGCATCACCAGAAATACACAATACACAATAATACTTCTTTTTTGTGCTTAAAAACACCACTGCAGCAGGTTCATAGACAGAGACTCAACAGTGCTCTGTGTTTGGCCTATTTAGTAAGTCATAAATCCACTGTGGCAGATTACACATGAAGACTTTTACAGTTTTACTGCTGTTTATGTTCACCGAGGGGGCGACCGCGACACTGGGAGTGACTGTGGTTCAGGGGGTTCATCTTGTAACCGGAAGGTTGCCGGTTCGATCCCCCAGCTCTCTGTCCTGGTCGTTGTGTCCTTGGGCAAGACACGTTACCCTACCGCCTACTGGTGTTAGGCCGATGGCGCCGATGTCAGTCTGCCCCAGGGCAGCTGTGGCTACAACTGTAGCTTGCCTCCACCAGTGTGTGAATGTGAGAGTGAATAAATAGTGGAATTGTAGGGTGCTTTGAAAAGCGCTATATAAATGCAATCCATTATTACTGATGCCATCCTGGTTTGTTAACTCACGGTTTGTGGGGCTTCTCCGACTTTCTAAGTGGGTAGTCCATATTACGAGGGGATTCCATATGAAAACTAGGAACTTCACTCTCTTCCCTATTCCAGCTCACTTGCCAACCAATCAGCATTGAACCATCCACATCTAGCAATGTGCAGTTCAGACTTTGTAGGGCTGAACAGGAGCACATTGTGATGGTTGTAGGTAGATATCTCCATGAACGGACACAACTGCGATAACCCTCACACCAACAGGAAGTACAGAAGACCAAAGCCCAGCATGGAGGTTTTGTTGTAGCTGTTAGTTAATAAATTGCTTTTATTTGCCATCAAAACACTTCAATGTTCATTTCTGTCACTTTAACGTGAAGGTGACAACCTCTCCACAACTGGTTGTGGCTCACACAATCAAATCCAGCCTCTCCTCCATCTCCTCCCTTTATATGCTCCACCTCTCTCTCGCTGCTCAGCTGCTCCTCTGTTGTTTCAGTGTCTCAAATCCACTCACTCTTGATTATTCATCTTCATCTTCCCCTCAGCCTCACAGTCACCTCGGTGGGCTTCACTCCTCCGTTCCGGCTTGTTTTCCCTCTCCAGAGGTGGTGGTGGTGATGCGTGTGATCTCGACGTGTCATCAATCCTCACAGAGACTTTGAATAATTAGCCTCTGTGTGCATTAGCATGCGAAGCCCTTAATCCCCTGGATGTGCGCAAAGTAAACCATCGCCTCCGAGACCCCCCCTTTGACCCCGGGCCTCCCCCTCAAACCCTGTTTAACCCTCCATCAGTGGCCCTTTTAACACCCAGCCCACACCCGTGACAAACCATATTTCCTCCATCACCGCCCACCTCCCTTCAGCGCGCTCGCTGACAGTCCGCTGTGAAGCCAGCAGAGGTGCAAATATGTAAATTTAAAATTCATTTTCAAACCCCTGCAGGAGAAACTCCGGCCAGAGACTGCTTATCACCTCCGTGAGATGTTCCACCACTGAAACTTTTCCAAACCGCACAAAAAAAAAAAAAACAAAAAACA
>VUQR01023901.1:20860-43403 GCA_015108515.1 Hemichromis elongatus | reverse complement strand
CCCCCCACTCCGACCCGCTGAGGTGCATCAGTGCATTATGGGTGCATTAGGATGAATGTCCGTTGTTAAGTGAACACTACGATTACAGCGGCGCTGTGCAGAGGGTGATATTAATGGAGGCTGGAGTGGCTGCCCGCGTGCTCCTCACTCGATCGATGGGCTGCTCGCCGCCTGTTAATTCAATCGATGGCAACAGCGAGGGGAGAAACGGTGGCTTTTCCTCTCTGATTTTGCCTCAAACAGCTTGCCGCAGAGCTCCCGATGCCTCGCCACCCCCCGAAAATACAACAGAGTCGTCTCCAGACGAAGAGTTGTGCTGCAATGTGTTCACCCCCAAATTAGCGTAAACACGGCTCTGTGACTGAGTCACCGCGAGCAGACGCTCAGCACCTGTTTGTGTTTACCGACAGCTCACAGATACTCACATCTCCGAGCTCGAGATCGCCGCATCCAGTTGACCCCACATGACTCGTCCTCGCTGTCTGCAGAGGTCGGACTGCGGCAGAAAATGAACCGATTAGCATTCACGATGATTTCGCACAGAGATGTTTGTACGTAGGGCCGAGCGGCTCCTCGCAGTAATCTGCCTGCAGCCAGCACAAATTGCATTTAGATTACTTGCTTCCTCTGATATTCTTTAACACGGTGAGAACAAGGCAGTAATTTGTTTGTTCTCATTTCTGAGGAAGTCCCACAACAGAGCTCATTTTCTTTCCTGTCTCCTTCGCAGATTTCTCCTCAGTGCACACATGCCGAGCTCTCACAGTTGCTTTCCACCATGTCTTTAGTCAGCCGACCTCTGACTCCGAACGCTTCCTCTGTGTAGGTGTTTGGATTTGTTCTGCCAGTTATTACTCTGATTCACTTCAAATGTTATGACAGGCTACATACTCATGTTTTATAAGTAAAAAATTAATGTCCATTTGTATATTTCTATGAACATCTTTAAACAAGTCCTAAAAAGGTCTGATCACCTTGCTGGGTAATTTGACACAGGTCAAAATTTCCATAAAAATCCAGGGTCGGTGACACGGTGTATGTAATAAATGGGCACCGAACTGCTTGGACTCACACACACTATGCACAGTTATAACCACATACATATAGTACTTATAGAGAGATGTAGGCATTTTTAAAAAAGAATATGTCTTAGGTTAGGAGGGACATTATCTCTGGGGGCAGAATTGGATTAACAAAGTCACCACACATCAGGACAGCAGACTAAAAAATATCAACACATTTTCATTTTTAAAAAAAATTTCAGTGGGGTCATGCTTTAAAACTAGCTTTACAGCGGACAAATGACCTCTTTTTAGTGCTAAAGAGAGAGACATGAAGGGTACTTCTAAGAGTCTGACCTTTACATGCACATCTACTAGGTGTCCTCCTCAGTCATGCTGCTTACCACGATTCCTGTAGAATCACTTGCAGTGCAATAACTTTTCTGCGACATGGGTGTAATGAAGTGTTTCATTATCAAACTGCATAAATTAGTTTAACTTGCAGATACAATTCAGCTAAGGGGGCACACTAGCTACTGTTAGCTTAAAGAAATGGTGCCCAACAATCAATAAAAATCACTAAATGATCGAAAACAAACACTGACGTGGCTCCAGAAAGAATTCTGTTGGTGAGAAAGTAAAAAAGGAAGCTAAGGTTAGCCAGCTAGGTGCTATGTTGGTTTTTAAGCAATTTTATGAATGAGCTAATGTCTCAATTTTTGGTAGACAGAGGAAATTGATACAGCCACCAATTATTTAGTTCCTTCTTATGGTTATGACGCCTCACAGCTGTTGTTTTGTTAAAACTGAGAATAAGAGCAGCTAATGCTAGCTAGCTAACCCCCCCCCCTCCCCCATGTCACCATCCATCTGTCAGTCAAAGAAGCCACACCCCTAATAACTCAAAATTTAAGTCTTAATACAATTTAAACAGGTGAGCTATAAAAAACATTGCGGAGTTTCTCAGTTTTTCCACTCTGGGATCTGTATTATTTAAAAGAAAGGAGCTATCTTTAAATGGTCATCTCAGGCATAGAAGCTCCACCTTCTGCTGCAGCCAATCAGAAGAAAAGTATCATAAACGGGAAGGTGCTTGTTTCAGAAAGAGTGCCCATTATTAGCTAAATGGAGATTATTTTGAACTGCGACTCATTTAAACCCATAGAACAGGTTCTCTTTTAAGTGGGTCCTTATCTTCCCCACAGCTGTTTGAAAAGATATCAGGTGAGCTCACTACTGGACTACATTATAAAAACCCCTGATGCTTATCAGTGTTTATAGGAGGACCTTTTAACACTTGCCAAAGAGCTCTTTCAGTCTGAGCTACAGCAGTCACTAAGCTGCCGTAATATGAGGGCACTGCGGGCAACTTATTTTCATAACTGTGACACAAGATCAACTCCAAACACCGCCATCGCCACAGGCACCATCACCGGGAAGTCCCACCGGTGCGACTGAGGCAACTCTTCTTGAACTCTGACGCTGGCATGCATCACCCCTTTGTCTCCTACGTTTACCTGGGTGACCTCATTTCAAACGTGAGGTGACAGATTAAACTCTCATAGAAGAGCAAAAAGACATCTCTAAATTCATCAAGAAGCAAGGCGAGAGAGAGAGAGAGAGAAACACCAATTACCCATCAGCCTCTCTGCTCTCAGTTTTGCATTTTACTTGTTATCATTGGAAATCAAACAATTGCATCAGCCTCCGTCCTCTTTGAACAGCAGCCAGATCCAAACGCTGTTCAGTCTGACCCTGCTGGTTTCTGAGCGTCTGCTGGATCCTCACAAAATCACCCGCGGAGGGGCGGCCGGGCTGGGTTTTATGTTTTGTACCGCACGGTCTGACTCTGTGCTAAGATGCAGAGCTAATTATTCACCGTGTGTGTGTGTGTGTTTGAGTGTGTGTGAGGGTGCAGGTTGCCCACGGCTGTTGTTTGGAGGCGGTGATGGTGCGTATGGGGTCTTTGGGATATGCCTGACCTGGGCAAGCCTGCCAGCGTGAAAGGCGCCGGCGTCTGATTGGCACCACGCCCACACACACACAGACCATCTTTAGTCAGGGAAGGAGGGGATGAAAGATGACAGCAAACACACCAAAAACACACAAACACTCCACATTATGCAGCCTACACACACACACACACACACACACACACACACACACACACACACACACAGAAAGATGGATTTTTTGGTACCTTAAAGACAAAAAAATGAAAAACTACAAATATGTAAATGCACACAGCCAGCACACACACATGCACACACTCAATATGGCCAAGAAAAACATTAAGGCAACTCAGTCACCATGGAAACCCACCGCTCAATCTCCAGCCATTTCCTTTCCATATTCCTGCGTTTTTACCTCTCCACCCCTCTTATCTCAGCAGTAGCTGCCAATCGTCCATATTTCCTGTCATTTTTGCATTTCCTCGCTCTCCCTCCGGGCCCTGCCGGCGACTTTGTGCTCGCTCTGTTAGTTTTTCCTTTTTTACAGCCCCCATTGACCTCTAATGGTTTTTGCTGTTTTCCGACTCAAATGCCAGAATGTGTTTATTGCTGGAATATAAGCGCTGAAATAAGCCAAATCTGACAGCATTAATCTTTTATATAACATTTGATGACGCAGTCATGAAGTGAAGGAGCTTTTCAAAGATCCTGAAGTGACCTTTAACCCATTGGACATTTCCCATCCTTATTTTCACGTCCTTAAAGGCGATTTCTCACTTGTCCGGTCTCATATGTGCTGATGTGGGATACAGAGTGACTTTTACACTTCTGTGTGTTTTTACTTGAAAGTACATCGTCAGATATCATGAGGTTTTTGGGTGTAGCACTGTCTTTACAACTGCAAGCAACTACTTGTTTTTCCAAAGCAATCGATGGTTGCCGGGGGGGTTACGCTAGGGTGCTGTGTGCTTGAGGCGTAAAGGAAAGTTAGCTGGCGGTAACCACTGGTGATGTAGGGAATGGATAAGTGTCTTTTTGTCACTTAGAAGGAGCATCAACAACTTTCAGCTATGAACAGTCCACAGGCTGTTTGAGGAAATTAAGAACCGTGGAAGAGCTCATCTGTCCAGACTCTGGCCATAAAAAGCCTCTAATAAATGAATAAAAGAGCTGCATAGTGCAAATGTAACACTGTAATCTGTACCTGCCTCCTTTATCCTTTTTTCTGCCCCAGCAGCCTTTTTTTGCACAGCTATACCCCTCTCATTCTTTACCAGAGTTATTATGAGGTGGGTCACCGTGGGTCAGGAAGGCACAAAGGCCCAGGTCGGCGGCTTACAGGGGCCGTGTGGACAGGCAGAAAAACGTGGCCCAGTGGTGCTCCACATTCACTCAGTCTGGGATAATAGAGCCGCCTATGTGACCGGCCTCAGTTTGTGGAGGGTTGGGGTACCAGCCCCTCCTTCCCTGCTGGGGGTCTACCTCGAATTCAGAGAAATTCACCCCTTGAACAAAGAGAAAGGGGGCCTAAAGATAATCCGGACTGAAGGTGCATTCAGGGATTTCCATATAAAATCCACCAAACCTGAAAAAAGGTCCCACCTGACCTCCTCAGAATCAGCTGATTTTTTTCATACTATAACTTTATTATTTTTAATGAAGCTAAAAAGCCCTGCAAATACAAAGGGGTGAGTCACTTTTCAGAACCGGAGGCTCCTTCGGTTTTTCTTAGACACTGAATAAAATCCATGTTAACTGATTGGCATCAGCTCTTATATTCATACAGGCTTATTCAAATATACACGTTCACTTACAGTAATGAATGCGAATGCCGACACTGTCTCAAACATCTTGTAGAGATTTCCATATTTTGGATATAGATATGTTGTTATTGAAGGAGGAGATGTGGTTATGTATCCAAGTCACAAGGAAACCAGGAGAAAAGATGTTAGCGTGATTGGATGAAAATGACCAATTTGTAAAATATTTCTTACAGATCACTGAATGCACCTTTTTTTTTTTTCTGCTGTAACTAAAGCCATGAAGTGGAATTGTACGATGGATCCAATAATGTAAGATGAATCTAAATAATAAATCCACAGCTGAAGGTCTCATATCGGACAGGAGAGGAAAACAATCCTACTGATTCAGCGCTGAAACGGGAGTGAAAAGCTCCTCAGGCAATGCAAAATCATTCACACACATTCACATTTGCATAGTCAGGAACAAAAGAAGTAGTCAGCTTATTCAAATGAAACTGAGTATTTGCCTTTTAGTAAACAGTGGGAGGCACTGATCCAAGCTGTCAGTGGAGTGAAACTCAAAGCAGATCCGATTACAAAGCTAAACGTTTTTCATTTGTCATTAACTATAAAAATTACTTTAAATTGAAAAATACAGGTATTTTTTCCCTTGCAGAGAGTTTAATAAGATGATTTTTAATAAATTAAGCTAGCTGCTGAGTAGATTAGCTTAGAATAAAGACTAAGGGTCTGAAAAGTGACAAAAAGTCACAATTTACAAACGAGGCGCAACAGGAGCACCATGAGTCTCCCATTCAAAGTGAAAAGTTTGGGTGGCGAGTATTTAAATATATGATATATATATATATATATGTATAATATATGATTAATACAAACAGGATTTCCCACATTTCATACTGAGTGTGTTAGATTACTGACTGAATGTCAAAGAACGCTGTTCAAATAAAGTAATCTGGGACTTTGGAGAAACTGTTTGTCGCCCACAGGTGGCTGCGAGTCCGATTCTTTTCTATGACTTTAATAAATACCTGCAGCCTCCCGCGACATGCAGGAAAATGAGAGATGAAGCATTTATGCATGTGGTACAGTAATCGTAGCTTCATTAAAAGGTTCACCAGGAAGGATCTGATGGTAAATATTATTTTAAATTCCTCACACGGCACTTTGAATCCTGAGTCCACCGAGACGCCAAACCATTCCCAGTATTTTCCCAAAAGAACAGGTTGCTCCTTCCTAAAGTTGAATCCAACCCTTCCATCAGCTTTTGCTGTCAAATTTCATCCATCTTGCCCAATTTTTGTTGCTTTTTTAAGACTCTTCTATGTGAAAAATCTAGGATATCCAAGATATTGCCGTCTCTGCCTGGCCCTTGATGTCGTCCCTATTTCCTGCTGCCCCAAGTAAAACTGAGCTCTGAAGCTTTGTTTACAAAGTCTTTTTAAATCAGCGTTCTTCTTTGATTTACTCACTCGCTGATATTTCTCAACACATTTCAAAGACCTGACAGTGACGACATATCAAACAATGTTCCTAAAACTAATGAACACCGAACAAAGCAATAAACATGCTGAAGGGCTGCAGTGGGATTTCACACCGTCGTATTGCTGCTCTGTGTTTTATTCTAATTGAAGCTGCTAATGACAGAAGAAACAGGATGTTTTACCCCATCGGGACGTCCTTTTGTTTTTCCTGTCTTAAGTACTTTGGTGCTTGTGTTCTGTAAGCAGTATTTATGAGGTCACATGCTGGTGTTGTCATACCGTCTCAGGCTAACTCCACTGAGTGGGCCTTTCTTTCCTGTATCCAACGACTGAACAAAGTGCTGAACTATGTTAAAACCCATGAATGTTACTGGGTATGAAAGATCATTTTAAAATGAACCACAAACAAACACGATCTTTCTGCTAAACGTTCTGTATTCATGAAAAGACAACCTGACTGTTTTTACCTGTTAAATTCAAATTTGAATACATCACATTTCAGAGCTGAATGAAGAAAAGCTCATTTCAAATCTAAGTGGACTGTATTTATATAGAGCTTTTATACCCAATATAAGTATTTGAAGAGCTTTCTTACTACAAGCGTCATGTTACCATCCCAACAGGTGCTTTTCTTCATTCCTAAGCACAACTTAGTATGTTGTCCAGGGATGCTTTAACATGCAGGCTAGAGGAGCCAGGAATCAAACCATCAACCTTCAAATTAGTAGACAAGCCCATGTATTGTCCCTAAGTTTACTTTTGTGGGACTATTTTGCATTTGTCTTCATTTTTTCCATCTATTGGAGACAACGGCACAATCAGTTTTACCTTGGACAATCCACCATGCTCTTATTTTGAAACCTCACGTGCTGCTAAACGATTAGCCCAGGTCCTTGCTGACTCGTATTTTGTGTATTGTGCCTGAAGACTTGCCTCGCACTCAGAGAGACCCCACCTGTGCGGAGATCCTCTGTGAGCCTGAGAGTGAGAACCTATAGCAGGTGGACATCTGGTTCATGAGCCGCTACGTCCAGCAGAAAGAGGGCGACTGTCTCAGTCTGCAGTTGGAGCTAGCAGAGGTTGAGTTAAATACTGAGCTCATATTTTGGAGGCTTAGTTTTGTTTAAGAGCCACATCAACAGCTTAGTTAACCCTCTAAAGCATAAAACATGAAATAATTACAAGAAAATTCTATTATTTTTTTTTTATTATTAAAATGAGAAATGAAATATCAGCTTGCATATATGAGTTTTAATTTGTTTCATATTTGCAAATTTTGGCAGTTATGTGCAAAAAATAAATGGCGTAGAAGTCTCAAAAACTCGTAAAATCCCACATGTTCAATACGATACACTTCATGTTACAAGGTTAAGACAAGTTTTTATTATAAATTAAATTTTTTACCATAAAGCTTAGAAGCTTTTGATCCCAGGAGGATGCTAAAGAACTCGTCCATGCTTTTATTTTCTCCGCTTCAGCGACTCCAGCTGCGAGTTTTAGCTAAGAGATACGGATGTATAACAGCTGTACTGAGGCCATCATTTGGCTTCCAGTTAGTTTTAGAGTTGATTTTAGCATTTGAATTCTTGCTTTCAGGGCCCAACGGGGTCTTTGAGCTGCAGATCTCTGGTAAGCCGCGAACCAGCTCGACCCCTCAGGTGATCTGGAACAGACCGCCTGGATGGTCCTGTGAAGCTGCTTCCACATTTTATGCTCCAGCAACCTATCAGCCATATCAGGTGCTCCAACATTTAAAAAAATATTTCCATTTAGCCTTTCAGCATCTGAAACATTGTTTTATTATATTTTTAGCTTGTTTTATCGATTTTAATTTGTAAATTTGATCATTTTCTGTACACTGCTGCTGATTTTTAAACATTTCATTTCATTTCTGCTCCCTTTATTCGTATTTTTTCGTCATTTTCACCATTTTATTGTTCTTTTTAATTATCTTACTGAATTTCTACTTCTTTCATGCATCAAACTTGAAGCTCCGTTTTTCACAGTCCAATCACTGCTGTTGGGGTTATTTTTGTTGGTAGTCGTTGTTCCTAATGATTCATGTATTCAGTTATCTTTATAGTTTGTGGAGCTCAACTCATTGTACTTCACCTGGAGAGAAATGTGCTGCATAAATGAGTGCTTTGTGTTTATTTTCTATTTCATGCCATGTTTTCTTTGCTCTCTGTTAAACTGAATGTAATCCTGCTTTCTTTTCTTGGCCTCCTTTTTGATTCCTTTTCACTCGTCTGTCAAAGCACTTTGTAAACTCTATTTATACAACAGCTGTAAAAACAAAGTTATTATTGTTATCATTATGACTTCTAAGGTATTTTCAAAAGCTAAAACTGCGCCAGCAGGTTACTGTGTGGACCTTATTATTGTGGGTTCATGCTGATATTCGTTAATCTCACTTAACCCTATAATTGCAGCACTTCCATCATGTTTCATTCCCTCTACATGGTAAACACGTAAAGTCTTAAGTGTCATTTTGGAGACAAAAAATGCCCACGCCCTCTCAGACTGACACACAAACACACACACACACACACACACACACACTCCATCTCCATCCATCCATCCATCCATCCATCCATCCATCCATCGCCTCCATGAAAAACAAGTGCAGAGAAATAGCTCTGCCTCCCGGCCTCTCCCTCCTACCTTGTGTCTCACACTTTCAGTCAGGCTGCCTGCACTTACCTCTCTTCTTTGATGTGTGTGTGATTCTGCTGATGAAATGTGCGTGAGTGCGTGTGTGTTGCGGAGCTGCTCGGCGAGTCCAGACAGGACTTTGGCCCCTACAGCGAATACAGCAAAGATGAGAGGAGGGGCAGGGAAGGACAGAAGGGGAGGAAGACGGAGACATGGCACTTCATCTGCGATTCACTTCTTCTTATCTTTGCTGAGGAATATTTACAACATGAAGCCACAGAGCATGACAGATCCACAGATTTTTTTTTTCCAAGCTCCAGTGTAAGCGTCGGTGAGTGACAGCCTCTGCTAACTTCAGTGTAACCTTACTGTTTATTCTTGAGGCCCTGTCCTAACAGGCTGAGGTCAGTCAAAGTTTTCCAGCAAAAGTAGTTCTCAAGAAAATGCCACACAAGTTGAGCATCCACCTCCAGGCCTGAAACGTGAAGCCAAAAGCTGCACTTCCTATAATGCCCACTAGAGGCTCCGGCAGTGAGTTAGTCTCTGTAGGCTCCGATATTTTAATTGGAGAATTAAAAATATAAACTGTAAATGTGATTTTTAAGAATTAAAGTTTGCATTATTAGGGGTGTGCCCTCGTTAACTGACAGGTGGATAGCGACACAGGTGGCTGTAGCTGCTAGCTGTCTGTTTGGCTTCACCTCAGCTAACTGGAGTCCTTGAACTGGACCTGTGGATGATGTTTGTGTTACTGGAGACTTTTGGAACATTTTTATTGCAATGATCTGACCAGTAATATGGCTGCTGAACAGTTACTTGTACAAAAAGAGTGTCCAAGAAGGCTCTGTGTTGGAAATTAATTTTTTGACTGGTGTGAGGCAACCTGTCTCCAAAGGGGTCTGAGGTCACACTAACACAGATTGCCACATCTCTCTGTAAAAGGGAGCTTGATTCACCTGGTTGACAACTGGTTGTATTCTGGTGCTGCTGGACAGCCAAAGAGCTAATGTTGAGGTTGTGACTCCAAGGTGGTCCATCTTTGGTACCGTCTACACCTGCAGGAGCATCTCAGATGAACATCCCCCATCTTGGGATCCCAAGATGCTATCATCACCCCCAATTGGTTATGGCAGATAGCTGCTCCTCCCTTGAGGTTTCTCCCTGTTAAAAGGTAGTTTTTCCTTCCCACTATCACCAAATGCTTGCTCAATGGGCATCGTGTTATTTTGGGTTTTTACCTTATAAAATAAAGCAGGTCACTGCTGTTGTAATTTAGTGCTATAAAATTTGAACTGGGCTGAATTAACAGGCCTCCAGTCAGTTCAGAGTAAATTCAGCTGGTGCATCCAAATATACAAACAAAATTAAAAATTATCCTGGATGTTAACTAACCTCTGACCCTGATGGGTCCGAAGAGATTAGATCTACTAAACAGGTTGGTATCAGATACCCCCAACACACACCATGAATGGAGTTCTATGTTCTCCTCTACTGCTGCTGCCTGGCTCAATAATTTTTCCATCTTCATCTCTTATCTGCATGTTCCAGGCTCATCGCCGCGGTCAGGGGTGAAGCGGTGTAAAGAGGTAAGAGGAGATGGGATCAGGCTTGGCGGGACGAAGCCTTTCGCATGTTAATCCGCCAGGTCTCGATGGAATAGTCCGGCCAAGGCCTTGATTAAGGATTCATAGAGTATTAGCCTACTATCATTATGGCTATACATCATCTTGCTGCTTTATCAACGGGTTGTCTGGGCGTAAGCCGGCCAGCTAAATCCCAGGTGTAGGTGTGTGCGCTGCAGCTTGTGATTAAGGGGATCAGGTCTGAGCAGCAGGTATAGTTTGAGTCTGTGGAGTAGCAGCTGAGACTTTAACAAGCAGACAGAAACATTTCTTTACCTGAGATTTGATCCCTAAAGCGACACCGACTTTAGAAGCTTGACCTGAAGCGTCTTCAATGACTCCAATCCCAATCTAATGGCAGCCATATAGGGCAAAGGTCGACTGGGTGACCATTATCACATTACAATGCTTCCTGTGTATTCCTGGAGAGCTGGCTTCGATGTGAGCTTTATTTTGAGGAGCGGGTGAAGAAATGCTCACATCTTGGCGTAAAAAAGGTAAATGTCAGCTTTTTGCATATAAGTATTTGAATATGAATGAACGTGGGTTGTGGACTATTCCCTTGGAGGAGGAAACGCAGCAGGAGGAACAAATGTCAAGCTTTCTGAGCAGTTTAGGATTCGGGAAGGAATGCCTATCTGTTTCCAACAGGTTGTGGCGGCCTGGCAGCGCTGCTGCGTCTTTCTGTATAACGCCATTAAATTTCCCTGCAGATTGAATAGGCGGCCTTGTTCCTGAACACAGAGCGTTTTGGATGGCAGTTCCATTAAGAAGGAAGAATTACTATGTCCAGATGGTTGAGCCATTTATTCTTGGCAGGAAGTATAATACTTTTCTTGCTGTCACTGTAATTGGCAGCGAAAACACTCTCCTTGCCATACTTGCAATGGATCAAGGCATCCTTACAGCTATATATATAAAATCTACAGGAGAGTGTGATCACTAGGATGAATAAGCATGAACGGGCCAGGGTAACTACATCTCAGAGGGAAAACCCTGGGGGAAAATGCCCGTCTTTGTGGGGTGGTATTGACAGGACAGGACTGAATGGACACGTTTGAGCCTGAGCTGGTAGGACAGGACTACACGTATGAACTAAAACCACTCAGTCACATTATTATGGGCCAAAGCTGCCATTTCAATACCGTCTGGAGCTCTCTGCAGAGGCTGCATTTCAGACCCTCTCTTTCTGACGCTCATGCACATGAAGTTACAGATTTTCACACTCTCTCCGCTCGCAGAACCAAAAGCTTCAACACCATATCATCGCAGCACATCTTGGCTCGATGGCTGACATCGTGTTCAGGCTCTCTGCCTGCCTACCAGTTTCTCTTGACACAACGCCTCGCCTCTAACAAATGAGCTAAGCAATAACAAAGAGAGCAAACCTCCGCTGTGGCTGCATGCCTGTCAGATATTACAATGCTGCTCAGTTAGATCGTTTCAGTGTGTAACATGTCGCAAACATGTGTGTTTTATTCTGTGTTTTGTGAGGTGCTTGTCTTCATGAAGAGGCCTATTTTTCCTCCTCTCTCCAGCCTCCAGGTGTTTGGTGACGGCGAGGGAACAATGAGGATTGTGTTCGTGTGCGTTTCACCGCTGGCAAGGACAGGCAGTAATCAAGTCTGCTTGCTATTCTTTGGAGCAAACGAGTCCTGTAACTTAAGAGTAATGGCAAACTGGGACGGGGCAGGAGGAACAAATGGGGTGTGTGTTTGTGTGAATGCGATGCTGTTAATTTTAGCTGCACTTTAGCTTCGAAACATCCACCAGGTCTCCAGCAGCCTTGAAGATGTTACCTTTCAAATTAAGTGACATCCATTCATTATGACACTGCACTTTTTTTTTTTTTTCTGTTAAAAGCTTCCAGCGGGGAGTCAGAAACCAGTAAAAATGTTAACAAAACCCTAAAAACAGTGCTGGGTCTGATTTCTATAGAAAACACACCACGCTGCACAGAGCAGGTGAAGGCAGAAAATCACATTCAGCAAACCGCAGAGAATCCCATCAACTTTCAAAATAAAAGATCGAGTTTGGAGTCCAGGTCTGAAAGTGAAGCCAACACGTAGGTGTGTAAAACCTGCATTTGATTTTAAAGGCCATTTTCTGTCGCTGCAAAAAGAGTCTCGATCGCGACCTTTTTAATCAATCTCCTGATGAGTTCAAGGTCTCATTCACGCCTTTCATGGTCAATAAAAGACAATGAACTTTTTACTGCTTACAATTATCCAGTACTTGTGATCAACGGTGCATAGTTTCAGATCCACCCCTCACTCGTCACATCAAAACGCCAACATGGTGAAAACGGCTGACGTCATGCCCATCATGCGACTACGCTTCAGACTAAAGGCTTCATTTCTGAAATGCTTGTGGCGACTTTGCGGCTGTTCAAAGGAAGAAAAAAGCATTTTCTGGGATAAGCACTGAGGAAGAACCTTCATTTGAGTCATCATTCTTACACCTAACAACACAGCCAGCTAGAAGAGGGGTTTTTGTTGTTGTTAAGGAGCTGTTTGCTGACACTAATAATGTGACTTCCTCCAAAAAGTGCATCAGAGTTCATCATTTCACATTTTCTGATTAGTTTTTGGTTTCAGTTTGAGTATTCATTACTCTCCAGTTTAGTTTTTAGTAGCTCCACTGCCAGAAATACGGAAAGTACGACCAGGGGAAGATATTTAAAACTAAATTGAAACGTATTCATTTAATTTATTCAGATTTTTATGTGTTTAAATACATAAAATAACTCACTGTATTTATTTAATAAATGTATTCTTATTTCTTTGTTTCTTATTATGGTTTTGAATAAGTTTTATTATAGGCTTATTATTGTTATCTATCATAGTCATTAATTAATTTTAATTAAAAGAGTCAAGGTTAGTATGACAAGCAGCCACAATGATGCGGATTTCTAAAAGTCTCACTAAACGTGTCCATCAAAGCACTGTTTATCTTCAAATAAGAAGAAAAAATAGAAAGCTAAACTGAATAACTCTACAAACAAACACACAATAATGTTGCCCAAGGTTAACAGGTTAAAGGTCGTCTCGGTGAAACGACGCCCGTTTTTCGACACAGGCGTCCACACCGCTGTAAGCGAGAGGGCTTGGTGTCAGAGCGAGGACGGGGAGTGTGTGAGAACCAGGGCGAGCTGACGGGAGGGTGTGGGAACCTGTCGTTCTGCGAGGAAGACCCGGCTACAGTTACCAGTCGGTCGGGCTCTGCTGCAACCTGAACCTCACTCTCCTTTTCCCTGAATGACACACACAAGACTGAGGGTTTCTGTTCCCGCAGACGGCCAGGGTGTCGATATCTATCCTGGTTTCACTAAAAGAGCATTTAGCCACTGAATCTAATAGTAACCTTCAGGAGTTGTGGCCTCAATAAGCCTGTTACATCCAGCTTCAGAGTGCAAGTCAGAGCTCAAACCTTTATTGAGCCCCGAGGGGCGAAGTGTGGTCGGGCTGGGTGAAGTGTGGCCACAAAAAGACACACTTTAATCCATTACCAGTGGCATAAACACAAGTTAGACATCATAAACACCGTGCAGGCTGAAGAGAGCATGTTACTCTGCTGGGTTTGCTTCACCATCAATCTCAGGCTATAGATAAAAGCACCTAGGCACGATCAAAAAAAGACCATAAAAAGATCAAATTCATGGATGACATGAAAAAGAACTTTTGTTTTTACTTAATGATACTGATACAGAGCAGTAGATATAAAAGAGTGTGAAAGCCTAACACCGTTGTCCAACAGCACAATAATAAATAAAGAGTAAGACCATCCGGTGACTGGTTAGGCACGCTGACACACCTCACCTGGGAGGCTTCCTTAGTTCCATGTGTAGAAGCAGCATCTCAATGAAAAGAAGAATTTTTGCTTTTCAATCACTGACATCATGCTATCTTATAATTCAATTCAATTTTACTTATATCACGACAAAACACAACAACAGTTGCTTCAGTGTGCTTTTATTGTAAGGTAGAGACCCTACACCAATACAGAAAAGCCCCCAACAATCAGATGAGCCCCTATGAGCTAGCACTGTGGTGTCAGCGGGAAGGAAAAACTCCCTTTTAACAGGAAGAAACCTTTGTGCACTCAAGAAATTTCAGGCAGTTATTTTGGTTTAGTATCAAATTCATTAATGCAGTCTTATTAGATTCGGGTTTTTTTTTCTCATCTCCCCACTGTGTTAAGTCTATTTTAATTTTAATCAATTTGTTAAATTTAGTATTTGCAAAACATTTACTGTTATGAATATTTTTGGAAACTGCAAAGAAAACAGGAGAACGGGTTATTGCAGTGTTGGAAAAGAATACGCAGATGATGTTGTTTTATGTAAACCTAAATAAAAAAAAGTTTTCCTAAAAATTTACTTTAATGCTGCGGGTGTTAAACTGAAGATAAAATTGTGAAAGTAACAAAGCATACAGCAGATATTTACTCTGTGATAATGAATGCGTATTATTTGATCCCACTGAAATCCTGCATAATATTGTACAGTCGCAACTAAATTCAGAAGACAGCTTTGTGTTCCTCTCTGACAGTAAAAATCTGATGCATTAAATAAGTTTAATGTCCTTTAGTGTGTAAGTGTTTGGGATTATGTCTTTGCTGTGTGATGTAACCCTGAGCAGGACCAGCGCGAGTCTGAGCTCCTTCTAATAATTTTCTAATTCATAGTAATGTCTGAATGTGCATGAAGGGAGGTTTTGTTGGAAATATTTCATCTGGCAGGCTCTAAGATCTTCTCAGTCCATTTATCACGTTGAGGGATGCTTTTGCATGTGGCTGCTCTCAGTAATGGCAAACAGCCGCGCTGTGACCGCAGGAGTATGACGATATGGACTTCCAATTTCAGCAAGCTGCAGAATTAAAGTTGGTTAAATCAGCTTCAGAGCAGGCTGCATTTTTCCTGCCGAGTGCATCGACTTGAACACGAGTTCACCGAGAATCAAAATTACCGAGAGACCGCAAGGACAGGAAGTGAGGAAAAAAGCTGCATAAATGGTTCTGAGGTGATGGATGACAGCTCTGATTGGATGAGGATTTCTGTCAGACGTTTCTGGTGACGTCTAACGTCCGGTTTACAGAGCAGCAGAGACAAATATTCAACCTGTTGACGTTACGTCACCTTCACAAAAAATTACTAGCACGTGTGAAACGCACAGCTGCTCATCAGCATCAGTGTTCCCCAAAAAGGCGAGATTTGTTCATATCTTCAGTCCTAACATTTTTTTTAGTTTAGTTACGTGTAAAAATTAATACAGATACAAAATCGCAGAATCTATTCCTGTGCAGGAATAGAACTGCGGTCTCCAAATGGGTCTCAGAAACTTCAACTATTGACTTTTGTTGCCCTTTAAAAGGAGAAAATATTAATATCACAGACACGTAACTTTCATGAACTGCTGTCTGACTAAAAACACAATGTCATTGGGATTAAACCATCTTAGCCATTTTACCCCAGGATGGAAACACACCTCGGGCTCAGAAGGCCATCAGAGCAGCTGTTTTCTTAGGCTGACCAGCAGTAAAATCCTGTCTACTCGCTGATTGAAATGTCTGTTTCCAGAGGCCAAAATCAATTTTTGCATCTTAAAATAACTTTTAACCTTTTATACCATTTTTGATTGGATTGCTTGTTACTGTCAGAGAAATAAGCAGAACACAAGACAGAGAATAGTGAGGAAAAATGTATGATTAATATACTCTTATATCTGCAGAAGTTAAGTTTAAATCCCGGTTTTCTACAGTTGAAATTTATAATTACTCCACTGGCATGTTTCACATCAAGGAAACGTTTATGGGAAAAAAGAGACTTCAATCTATTCGGGAAGTTCGCGCTACATTCATGTCATATTTCCATAAGGTGTCATAAACAGCAGCATTGATTTACGTCTGTGCAGTTCATACGCTTCACTTATTTAACTGTTAACGCTGGAGGGAAGAAACAGCCTCATGCCTCAGTTTACCTTCAGTTTCAAACCACAAAAATTTTAATAACTCTACGGATGTGCGAGCAGCAGATCCTCTGACAGAACGCCACCCTGGTGATGTTTCACATGCCTCACTTCTCGGATAAAAGTGTTCAAAAGTGCAGACCGTAAAATCAAAACAGCTTTAAATTGCTGCAATTTGGGAGGTGAAGAAAATTCCTGACTGTCAAAGCAAAGGTGTGATCTAATTACCATCTGATGATAGTTTCAGGGTCAAAGAGGTCACCTTGTGGTAATTTTTCCCAGTGTCACTTAAACCAGCGTCCAATCAGAGGCTACGTTTCTGTGGAGAGTTGGTGTGATCTGGCGTGCTTGTCACGTAAAGGTGACGATTTCCAGGCGGCTACAAGAGTTTCACGTTAATGTAAATATTCCTGCAAATTCCTGGTATGTCTTTATGTCCGAGATGGAGCAGCACAGTGGAACTGATTCCCAAACGCTGCTGTTCCCACAGTCACATGACCCTCCTGGCATGTCACCCTGAGGTCACACAAAGGCGGGTCTTCATAGGGAAGACAGCTGACTGCCTGTCATCGACATGACCTCATCGCAAATACATTTTTCAGTGACTTTTGACCCTTGGCTGCATTGTAGTCTCTGTTGATCCCCGTATCGCTGTCTGTGTGGGAAGTTTCTGCCTTCCAGATAAAGGTACGTCATCCCATCACTTTGTGGTTTGGTGTTGTTTTACTCACAGGGTCAAACTTGCTGTGGATTTAGGCTTCAGCTGGAAATCTACAACACATAATCCACCAGGACAAAAATAAATGTCAACAATGATGTCGGCCATGTACGTAGATTATATTAAAGGCTCTACAAAGATTCCCTGCAGATGTCTAAATCAGAGATCTGAGATAAGGGAAGTAAAGTGCCGTGCACTGAACAACCAAACAAACGTACAACAAGCTGAGCCATGTCCAAACCACAATTTTTGGTGCACATGGCAGATTTTCTAATGAACAAGTCAGGATCCTTAGATCCAGACTTAGTGAAATCACCTTGTGTTTAAGTATCCCAAACCCTGCATAATCATACCTAACACTGACAATGTGCACCACATCACATTTCCAAGATGCCAGATGGGCTACACTGGGAATTTTCTATGTAGAATTGGAGCTGTAAGATCAAGTGGTTGTACTTCATTGTAAATCTTAAACCCTCGATTGGGAGCTCAATCCTGATACAAAATACATACAAAAATGAACCGAGTGCTTGCACCGCCTTGAGATCAAACTAATAAAGTGCCATCTAAATGCATCTCTACACCTCTGTGTGTATTTCTGCATGTGCCAGCCCTCGGCTGCTTCGTGAGGTCATGCATGTTTCATGGGCGCTCTGACTGACTGAGATCAAATGCTTGACCGCAGTCTGGACGCTACGTCTGCACGCTCGGCGGCCCGCTCCACTCTGCTTAGCAGCTCTGCCACTGTGCATCCATACCAATGCTCCTGCAGAATCATTACCCTGCATGCAGCACAGGGGACTCCACCCGCCCCGCCTCGTTCCTCTCACTCAGTAATCCATATTCATACGGCATATAGGATGAACGGGGGGGGAGCAAGGGAAGCAGCTCAGGCGAGCTCCATCAGCTCCGCTGGCTTTGATGTTTAGGGAGATTCCATTGTAATTGATCTGGAGGAAGGCGGCGGTTACAGCACGGCGTCTTTAATCCACCCGAGGAGGGCCTAATTATTCTGTTGCTTCAATCAAGGCCTGCGATTGTTCTGCTTGATGTGGCAAGACTCAGCTGTGGAATAATGATTTTATTTAACAGCTTCAAATGAGATAAATGTATTAGCCAAGACTAAGAGTTCCTTATTGATAAGGCTGTATGTATTAATTATAATGACACAGTAGACTATATCAAGAGAGAATGTAGCGACCCATTGTGTGCACTTTGGTTTTGGGCTGTTTTCGTGGTCCGAGTAAGACCTTCCAAGGTTATGTAACATTACAGCATCCAGCTACTGCAGTTCCAGCTTCATCGTGATGCAGACATGGGTGGGTTTTAATGATCTTTGGAAGTTTTTATTCAGACTAGACCACCACAAAAAGAACTGCAGTACGTGTGCAATATGCAACATGAGAATTAACAGTCCAGCTCTAAGGGAGATCAGATCTCTGAATTTTGCTTTGTGCCAATTTCCACCCATTTCCTGCAAAACAAGCATGTGTCGTTATCCAAGCATAACTCTTCTTTTTACAATGAATGATGTGAGGCTGCAGGGATTGTTACATGCACATAGAAAAAGTTTAATGATACAATACAATACAACTTTATTTATATAGCACAAAAACCAAAGGTAGACCACTAACTAACCGGAAATGCTATAGGTTGATAAATAGGTTTTCAATCATGATTTAAAAGATTAGATAGATTCAGACGCACAAATAGCAGCAGGAAGGTTGTTCCAGAGGTTGGGTGTTGCACCGATAGCAATTGGCCCAATGATCTTAGCTAGGTGCAATATTGTTTATGATTTTAAAAGTAAGCGATAAAAATTTAAAACCAACATGATGTTTAATGGAAAGCCAATGTAGGTCGGCAAGACCTGGAGTGATAGAATCAAACCTTCCAGTTCCAGTTCAGAGGCATACCGCAGCATTTTTAACGAGCTGCAATCTATGAAGAAGGACAGATTGGAGGCCGAAGTAAAGGGAGTTGCAGTCTAATCTAGGTGTAACAAAGGCATGGATATGTTTTTCAAGATCCTTATGTGGCAAGTAAGGCTTAGCCTTAGAGATTTGACCTAGTTGGTAAAAACTCGATTTTACTACAGAGGACAGTTGTTTATCAAGCTTAAAAGAACTGTCCAGAAAAACACTAGGTTGCTTACAGTATCAGAGAGAGAATTAGCAAGGGGCCCAAATGTATCGGCTAGCTGGCCCCGAAGTATATGACTGTCAAAACTATGATTTCCGTTTTCTTTTCATTTAAGATAAGGAAATTTCTCAATAATCGATCTTTGTCCTCTCTTACAAAAAATCAAGCAAACGGTGCAGTGATGACAAGGCATTATCAGTCAGATGAAAATAAATGTTAATATCATCAGCATAGCAATTAAAAGAAATGTTGTATTTTTCAAATATAGGGCCCAAGGGTAACATGTACAATGAAAAGAACAGAGGGCCCAACACAGACCCCTGGGACCCAACACAGCAAGAAGAGGCAACAGAGGAAGAATAGCTTCCCATCATGACCTTTCCTTGAAATATGATTTAAACCAGGTAAGGGCGTTTCCCTTAATGCCTACCACATATTCTAACCTCATTAACAGGATATTATAGTCCACCACATCAAAGGCTGAGGACAATTCCAATAAAACTAAAACCGCAGGGCGCCCTGAGTCAGCGATTAAGAGAAGATCATCGAAAACTCTCAGCAGAGCCGTGTCCGTAATGTGATGCATTTTGAACCCAGACTGAAATTTGTCACTGATGCTATTTACATCCAAGTAGGCCTCTAGTTACAAAAGGACTATTTTCTCTAAAATTTTAGACAAAAAAAGGGAGATGTTCTGACTCGATGGTTGCAGGTAATACGGTGAAAGGATAGTCATCTGCAGGCCTAGTTTGCAGACGTCAGCAGCTGTGGAAATTACTGAAGCTGGTATAGGTCAGAGAATATCACTGGAACCACCACATGAGTGGATCAGAGGTTATGGAAAGAAACCAAGAGGTTCACACTGCATTTAAAATGAGTTGGTCCATGTACCTTGGACAAATTAGATCACTATCTGCAATCAAAAGAGCCAAGAGGAGACTAATTCAAGAAGCACTTGAAACAACTTCAAACAGAGCTGCTCATATCTCACTTTCAGATGTCCAGAAGTATTAATCACTGATTTATGTGTAAACTCTGTTGCTCCTTTGTGATTAAACAGCCTGTGGAATTAATGGCAGCTGCTAAATGAGATGAAATTATAAATCGATTGAAATTAAGGGAAATAAAAGGGAAAGGCTTCAGTAGGTGTTGTACATACAGTTGAATGTAAATAAACACCAGTATATAATTTTCAAAGGCTATGAGAATCTCCTTTCTTGAACCTGACATCAGTGGCGGTATGGTGCCAGCTTCTGCTCCAGTACCAGTCATTTTTTGGTGGAAATGTGTGGAACCGGTATTAAATTAGACCCCGGCCACCGGATCGATGCCGAATCTAATACAGCATCAGTGAAAAAGTTATAATAGAAAAGATGTAATGAACAAGCTTGCAGGTTTACACCACATCTAAACCAAGTGATTCCATACATCTTACATCTTGGGCAAATTGGATAACTATCTGCAATCCAGCAAATAAAAAAAAAAAGTCTGAATTAATTCAAGCAGCACTTGAAACAGCTTGAAACCCAACTGCCCATCTCTCACCTTCAACCCAGATGTCTCCACTTCACTTGTGTGTAATCTCTGTTCTCCCACCTGTGTGAGTAAACTGTGGGAGCAGTGTGTACACTGTGGTAATAGCAGCCGAATTCATGTGCAAAAGTCACCAAAATCCATTAATGTTTTGTAAGATAATAAATGCAGCACATGCAGTCAGATAGAATCTAAACTTCTCTTTATTGTAGTTAAATCTAATATCAAGTTATGTCTTTAACTTTAAAAATTACTTAACGATTATCCCATGTCCAAGGAATGGTGATGGTAGGAAAGAAGAACTCACAGTAATTTCGGACACTGGGCTGACCCGATGCTAGGCCGGCCGAGGCAGGGGACTCTCCTAAGAACAAGAAGCCGAGGGCTCCGTCTCATGATTGGCGAAGGAAGGCTAACTCTCCTGGTCATACTGCTTGCAAATGAAAATAAAATGGACGAACTCCATGCTTGGATTTCCACGCAAAAAGACGCTCAGGAGTGCTCCATACTGTGTTTCTGTGAAAACTGGCTGGGGAAGAGAACACCCGACACGGCAATAACACCAGAGGGCTACACGGTCTTCAGAGCGGACCGAAGCGCTACAGACCATGGCAATATCCACGGTGGAGGAACAGCCGCGCTCGTCAAGCAATCGTAGTGTACTGACTGTTAAATCACTTCAAAATCATACTCTGAAAATGTAGAATTTCGGACTCTAAGATTAAGGCCATTTTATTTGCCCAGAGAACTCCAGTGCATTATTGTGATTGCCGTGTACATCCCCCCCCCCCTCTGCTAAGGAGGAGGCTGCACTGTAGGAGCTGCACGACATGACCAACAAGAACGAAAATAAACTCCCAAACGCTTCTGTAATTGTTCTAGGAGACTTTAATCACTGTAATCTTCGGAAAAATATGCCTAAACTGCATCAGTTTGTCACCTTCCCCACCAGGGGAAATAAAACACTGAATCACTGTTACAGCAATGACAGAAATGCCTTCTCATGTGATCCAAAACCTCATTTTGGAAAGTCTGATCACCTAGCAATCCGGTTAAAACCCATCTACAACAAAAAGCTCAAGACAAAGCCAGTCATGGTCACGACTGTTAACACCTGGACTGACGGTACAAAAGCCAGCTTGCAGGGCTGCTTAGAGGGTACAGACTGGAGCATCTTCAAAGAAAATGCTAACGACATCCACGAATACACAGACTGTTACTACATAAACTGGTGTACGTCTGTTTGTGCCCCTCCCAGGACTATGTGCAGGTTCTCCAACCAAAAAACTTGGTTTAATGGACAAATTAAACAGAAAGTCAGGGAGATGAGGGAGGCCTTCAAGGCAGGAGATCAAGTGGAGTATAAGAGAGCCCTCTATGAACTGCAGAGGTCCATCAGAGCAGCAAAGCATGTGGCAGGGAATTCAGTGGTCACAAACTACAGGGGAACCACAACAACTACAGACCCCCGAGACACCACCCTTCCAGACAGCTTTAACACCTCCTATGGCAGTTTTGAAAGGCTGAACACAGACACCCTCTCCCTGGATCACCAGAGGGCTGCTGTCTCAGCCCCAAACTCTTCACCCTGTACACCTGCGGCTCCACCTAGGCAAACTCCACCATCATCAAATGCGCTGATGACACCACCATCCTGGGGCGCATCAAGGAGGCAGGAGGTTGGGGGGGGGGGGGGGGGGGCACAGGACT